>QFEA01000869.1:0-28988 GCA_003315975.1 Lactifluus echinatus | reverse complement strand
TATTGTACCCTAGCCCGAACTTGTCCAATCCTGGAATGGTCTCCTCAAGGCGGCATTACGGGGTCTGCTGCAACGCTCCACCGATGCCGCCGACGATGATCAAGAAGATGACGACTCGGTGCAAAAGCTCGCCGAGCTCGCCGTCTCGCTGATGCAAGATATCCTCGGAGACCCGAAGGTGCAACTTGTCCCTATCGACGACGCCGCCGCAGCGACGACGTCAGCCGGGAACCGAGCAAGTCCGGGATCTGACGTCGACCTAGCACCGCATACACGTTCAAACGCCGCGATGAAGCTCGCCGTCGTGCGTGCACTCTGGACACACGCGCATGCGGTGCTACCCGCCGAAGCGCTTGGCGGGTCCGCGAGGGAGGCCCTGCTCACGTGGCTGATGACGAAGGAACCTGAGCTCGTGTGGGAGACAGACATGCCGCACGATGCGCGTACGCAATGGGCCATGCTCTGCGCCGAGGTGCTCGTGCGCGGCGCTTCGTCCTCCTCTTCGGCGCTCACGCTTCTGCGCGCATTCTGGAGCGCGCCGGGCGCTAGCAATAGCAGTCGCTGCACATGGAACTGGACCGCGGACGTGCGCGCGCTCGTATGGCGCACATTCACGGAACAATGGAGGGCACTCGCGACGGGATGGGAGGAAGCCCCCGTGCTCCTCAGCGTGCCATTTGCGTAAGCCCCTTCCCTACCCTTTTTGGTATATGCTAATTTCAATTTGTCTTTGTATGGTTCTAGTGATAAGGATGGGTGGGAGATGAGCACGGAAGACCTTGATGCGTGGGATGCGACGTTACAGTGCTGCCTTGGACGCGTGCTTGACGAAGGTGCAGAGACCCCGCGCGTACTTGATCACGTGGCAAGCACAATCGCAAGCACACACATCCCGACTGGCGCGTCTGCTACACGCGCGGCCGACATCTTGCTTGGGCACCTCGATACACCGCAAGAAGCGCCGGCGCTGCTCGGGTTTGTGAACGATACGCTGGTCAGCACGTACCCGCCCGAGCCGCGGAACAAGGTCACGTCCATGTGGCTCCTGCGCACCGTGACGAAGGTGGTAGACACATGCCCCGTTAGACTGTTGCGGGAGGTCACTAGCGCTCTGCAGGACGGCCTCAGTGTGTGGGTTGCAGATCAGTACCAGGTGTTTACGATAGAGGAATACACGTTCGATGTGGGTGATTTCCTTCTCTTTTAAGCTGGGACGTTTGATTCTCACGGAGCACTGTAGATCCTTCCCCTGTACCAGACGATAATGTTGTGCTTGCAGTCTCTCGGCGCGTCAATTGATACCCTCGAATCTGTAGGCTCCCTAGTGGAAGCTGGTTTTACCGGTCGCGAGGACAAGCCACAGGCCATGATCGAGGCCTTCCAGGACTATTGGGATTTGACTTATGCGGAAGTTCCTGTTCCCGAGGGCGGATGGCCTTCGCCAGTTATGACCTGCCTCAAGGCATGTGGCAGGTTGGTCGTCGCCAAGCCTACCCCACTCACCATAGAGAATGTCTCCGAGAATGGTCCGGTACCTACGCTCGAATCCGCATTCTCCTGGGGCTCATCATCGACCCTCGCCGCTGAGGAAGACGATGTTTCCGAAACCGAGGCATCAGAGGATTCCAATCCCTTCGCTACCCCTACCAAAATAATGGAACCTCCATCAACACCCAAAGCGGCTCTCTTGACGTCCTCTCCCCAGCGACCTTGCAAAGCTTCGACCATCCGTCGCGGACACATATTTTCACCCCTCGCTCCGACGCAGCTCGATTTTACTATGAGTTCCGCTGCATCCCCGTCCTCGCCATCTCGGTTGCCAAGGTCGCCTGCACCGCGCTCGCCAAAGAAGGTACCAGACGACTCTGAAAACAAGGAGAACACACCACCAAAGCCGACCACTTTCCCCTCTTTGGTGGAGCACATCGCCATGGCGGCCTCGCCAGCTACACCCAAGCTCGGCAAGCGACGTGCGAGCAATGTGCTCACAGACCTGCGACCGTCAAAGAAAATTCGTGCTTGCGTGTTCGCGGGGAAGATAGGCAACAGCTGTGTGCACCAGGACAGGGACGACTGCGATGCCGTTGCATCAGACGACAGTGAAGCAGAGCGCGAGGAAGTCCAGCAGAGCCTCCTGCGACCAGTGACACCTAGTCCTGCCTGGCGTCCTAATCTCATTAATGCCCCTGCCGATCTCACCGTGGTGACGTCGCCTCAGACGCCATCGGTATGCCCGAGCAGCCGGAGCCCGTCACCGACGCCGCAGCCGACCCACCGCAAGCGTAGACGTCCAGGCATGTTTATGGAAGCCGTCGAGGTGCCGCAATTGCAGGCGCTGCGCAGAAGCCAGCGCCGGACGAGCTTACATATGAAAGTCAAGCCCATAACATCATCAGAAGCTGTACTGCTGTCAACGCCGCTGTCAACGCTGCCGTCGCCGTCTGACCTGGTGATTCGTCGCAGCCTGCGCCGCTCCAAGTCTCTTGTCATTGGCACGGAAGTTCCGAAACGATCTGCCCCTGTGACACCCGCTGCACAGAGGAGGCGGCAGAAGAAGGGTCGGGCGGCATCGCACGTCGCTGCAGCGTATTCGTCGTCCCCTATCTCCGCGTCCTTAAAAAGAGCACGGGTGCTTGTTGGGAGTGGTAAGTCGCTCTCCTGCCTCCAGCGATGTTCGGCTAACTGATGCTCGGGATCATAGATGACTCTATGGCTGCGGAAATTGTTCACACCGACGGTGCGGTGCCCCCGCCGTCCGAGTCATCCGACGACGACCCTTATCTCGGTCGAGTTACACCACAACACATTTTCTCGCCGGTGCCTGCACAGCGTTTGTTGTCATCGTCCCGCTTCTTTGCCGCAAATGGCAAGCCATGATCCATGTCGTGTTCGAGCAGCGCATCTTTCACAAGTTTTCTTTTGTTAGCCTTGTATAGCCGTCACCTTTGCATCATCTGTTCTGTTCTGTATTACTTGAAGACATTCCACGCGTTTATCCACAAAGCTACACACAACTCACATCCCCTCATGACATACCTAGCTCGTTTCGGATTAGTTGACAGAGTATATTGCTTCGCCTGGGAGAATAAAATAATCCATATTGTGCATGATTCGGAGAAATGGGCTGTTTGCAGGGCCGCGTGAGAAGAGCATGACCGTGACCTAGCAATGCTACTGAAACCTCTGAAACCCTCCAATGTCTGAAACAACCGCAAATTACACCAAAGCTACGTACCTCTACTCAAAGGTGAGTCTCCGAGCCACTTTTGTATTGCATTGCTATCCACACCCAGGCCTGGCACCCTTCGTCGCCGGATGTCCGTCGTTACACATCATGGATGGAGTCACGTGCATCCTATTTTCAGCCTGACAGGCGATAATCAAGCCTCACACAGGCCCCATGTTGAAGTGGTTGGTTTCATGAGTTCATTGAGGCAGTGTTCCCCAGAGGAGAGAGGAAAGCTGAGAGGAGAGGAGATGCCGGTACAAGTGAGCGAGAGTCGAGCCAGCGGAGGACAAGAGAATGAGGGAAGAGCATGAGCATGAGCCAGCAGACGAGACTCAAAGGCGATCATTTGAGAGAAGAGAAGCGAGAAACGAGACTAAGAAAAGGAAAGAGAGAAACGCAGGGCGAGATTTCGGAGCGAACAACTGGCGCTCATTCCCCCTCTTAGATTACCTGCCTTAGCAAGGTAGGACAAAGGTACACCTAGAATTCTCATCCATATCTCTCAGGCTCCGTATTTGTTGCCACCCAATCACCGGTACCTGCTGTATATTAAAACTACAGAAAGTGCTTAGCCCAGCAAGGAAAAATACTGTAAAGGGGTCATAGCAAATGTCAAACGCCAGTGGAGGGCGTTTGGGCCCTTCTGGAGATGACCTACGACGCATCAATTGAGGGGAAATGGAGGCTAATGCAAATAGGGTATGTGGCCCATGTGAAGAAGGTGAAAAAGAAGTAAATTCCATGCCGTTGGCGTGAAAGCTAATTTAAAGCTGAATTTCGGGTAGAGTGTGACTGCATGTGAAATTTAATATATCCGGAGTAGTACTACTACTTAACGTACGAAGTTCATGCGTGAATGGTGATGATGGTACGGTGAAGGTGAAACGTCTATTCGTTCATATCACTCATTCAGTTTCATTTTCCACTCATCTAATCTCGTTTAACATAAGCAGTCTAGGTTTTATATTATCGAACAGAAGAGTGTTGTTGTCGACAGATTCCAGTCCGGGAAAAAATATTTCCGCAAGGTGCGTTGTGACTACGTTGCTTATAATGATGTCAGAAAATATGAAGCTAGTATTGAAAACACGCTATCGGTGTCAACAGAGTCCATACGCCGACTGAGGTAGTCTGGGTCTGTGGAGAGACAGGTAGTACAAAACATCACCAGTAGTCCGGCAGTTGACTACTAGAATGAATTAAGTGAATAAGTGACGGGGATGTAACGAGCGGGGGTTGTATGCAACGAGTTTGGACTGGATATATAAAGGGTGAGGCATAGTGAGGGTTGGATATGGCGAGCGAGAGAAAAATTAATAGAAAAAGAGATCCAACAATTTAAACAATCTCTAGCTTGAGGACGCATTCGGTGTCGCAAGGGTTGACAAGCGCAGAAATTTCGTGATGCAATTCACGCAACTTGTTGTCAGACACAAGCCTGAAGCGGCCACTTTGGCGAACGCGCCTGGCCAGTGATCCGTCAAGTCCCTGGACGACCTTACGGAGTACATTGCGTAGACAAGCAGAGCCCTCGACTCCAACTAAGCCAACATCGTTATTAATACTGAAAAGGCAAGACATAGAGCAGGACTTACATGGATCAACGTGGACTGTAGTTGACCCATCGACAACAGTGACTTTGACCAATACGATGCCTGCTATCCTTTCTAATGCACTGAGTGGAGGCCGCTGCATGAATACAGTGAGCTATAACCCGGTGGAAGGGGTTAAATTATGCTTACAGTAGTGAGCGCCTTTTTGAGCTCCTCCATGCGTTTCCTGTCTTGCTGCTCGGCAAGAGACATACGCTTTTCAATATCGCTCCAACTGCCGGGCTGCGCGGACTGTGGAAATGGCCATGAAAAAATAATACTTCTCATAGTTGACATCGGACCCACCCCGAGAGCAATGAAACACTCTTTGATTGAGGTTTTCGCAACCGTAACGGCTTCCTCAGCAGTACGGCATTCCAAATTTACCGTGTGAGAATACTTCAACTCAGTCCCCGTGACAACTTCCTGCCAGTACAAGGCGTTGAGCGTCTTGTGGCATGCACTGGCCATCCAAAATCTTTGTCAGAAAAAAGACCAAGTGGTAATAGATCTAAATTCACGCACGCTTTCAATTTGGTCAACAAGACAAGCGAATCCTGGGCGGTACGGCTTCCAGTCCGGGAGGCCAGATCGTTGCAAATTCGGATGAGTTCAACAGCCTGGGAGTGGAAGGCTCGTCCGACTTGTCCAGCCTGCCTCATAAGGTCCATGTACAACTTCGGCAGCTCTAATTCTTCGGTGGACTGTAGATGTTCAACGAAAATTATAAAGAGCCCAGCAACTACAAGCAGAAGACTTACGCGAACGAGGCTCAAGAAAATCATGTAAGTGGACGTCACCTTGTCGATCGAAGAAATATCGTGAGTCAATTCCAACAAGTCGACGAGCCTGGATAGCAATCGGTCGTCGATAAACTTGAATGCGAGCTGAATTGTACTTACTCTCTGGCTGCGTCCCAGACAGACCTTGAGCCAATCAAGGTGTTCTGAATTTCCGTAGTTTCGATTGACACGAAAATCATAGGGATATGCACGATTCCCATCAAGAGTATGGCTATTTTCACTGTGATCACGATGAGTTCCTGAGAGTGTGTCAGAGGAGTGGTATGCGAAGAGTAGAAAGAAGTACCGATGGCTTGGATCCGAGGAATGTAGCCATTCTAGTTAGCAGCTGAAGTATATTCCCTCGTACTTGGGGTGAAGCAGGCGAATGCCTAGCCAACGTGAACTCGAATTCGATGGCATTTTACTGACAGCATACCTCTCTCCGGTGGTCCTTCGGACTGTCTCCTGAATGTTTTCCATCAACCTTTTGAAAAACACTTTGTCGTCGTGACTTTGGGCATATAGACGATTGGTTTGACGGTAGGATGCGTCCGCATGAGGGAACAGATTGGGGAACAGGCCCTATCGAAGCGAAGTTTGTCAATACAAAAGCCAATGCTGAGCCAATATTGCATTACCACCACGTCAGTCTCGAGGATAATCAGTGCTTCCCAGACTTTGGTACGGTTGGCTTGCCAGTTGTCCGCAGAGGCTATACAGATATCAAGAGAGGTTGTACCTTCGAAATTGAAAGCCTTTTCATCCTCCATGACCTCAATCAACTTAAGCAAAGCGCTACGTGGAGGGAGTAATGTCAAGAAAACATCCAGAAACTGATAGTATGTAGGCTTTACCTCTCAGTAGGATAGACTGCCTTGGAGAATTTCTCAAAACTGGCCCTATTCTCTCCGATTTGAAGACGCTGAATGTGGTCATTGATTGCATCGAAAATGTCACGTGCGGTGTCGACGAGGACATGGGCGACTTGCGCATAGCTGAAAGATGCAGCAACGTCCAAGTTGACGTCCACGACGTCAATCAAGGATTTAATATACATGGTGGCGGGATAAACGTTATGTATATGCACGGCGCCTGCAACGGTCAGAGGTGTAGACGTGCCATTGCCAACCGCTGCGCCATTACCAACAGCTGCGCTACTGGCCACAGTCGTGCCATTGGAAACAGTCACAGACGTGACAGTGGTGTGGGGTTGGAGCAGAGTAATGGATCGAGAGTTAGACATTTGAGCAGTTAATGAGAATGAGGCGGGCGAGGTGATGAGGGTCGAAGGAGATGCCCTTTGACTTTTTATATGATTCAAGGCGCACAAAATCTCGACGAATTAGCCAGCGCTAAGTATGGAACCGGTTTCAATCGTCGCAATGAATAATGCCACTTCACCGCGCCTTCTGCGCCATTGCAGTACGTTACCCAGAATGAACAAGATTGCAGGGATTGTGATGAATTTCGAAACCGTGATTCCGCACAAGTCCCGATGTCACTACAGGCGCGCTTTGCGTTCAATATATCCGTTATTGAATCGAAACTCTTCATAGAGTTGGGCCGCAGTGTTGGGAAGACATCTTGTTTATAATCGAATCGATCCACTTATACGGGGGAAATCCGAGTATGTGTATCTGCTCGATGCTCCAGACCAGACATCCACACATGGAAACCTCTGATGTCCTGAAAGGTGGGATGGCCTGCAAGGTTGTAACACGGTTTTTATTAACCGTGCTTACCACAGAGACTCAGAATCAAAATGCTGTACTAACACGTTATCCTGAAGCCGCACCATCATGATTCAGTCATGAGATCAAGTCTGAGTCGATTGCAACGGTCTCACCGCGAAAATATCTGCCCGAGGTAGCTTCGTGCGAGTCAAGGTGGCATAATAAAACCATGAATGGAAAAAAATTCAGCGGTAACTTAAATTGCGCCTGCATTAAATTGGAGAAGTTGTCGATGCTATAGATCTATCAAAGCCGGCATGCCACCCGGTCCGGAGATGTTTTTTCGCCTACGATACTTACCCGGCCCGGTTCATATCCATGCGTCCGTTCCATGCGTCCGTGCATATTTGACACCTGTCTGCCAATCAGAACAACTTGTCGAACGTCCATGATCGCGCACAATCAGCGCCATTGAAGTACACTGCCATTACGGGGAACCACACACGGAAGTTGAGAAGTAACAGCCAAGCCGGTTAAGGTTTCCCGTCGTTCGGGAAATACGGATTCTGAACGAAACTTTGATGGTCCTCTCTCGGCAAGCGTCGGCTTGTACATACCCTCGGGCGTTGTAACGGAAGGTAAGCAGTGGGCGTGTCTCGGCAGCATAGAGTTCTTCAATGACGTCGAGAAATGTGCTGGACTGATCTTTTTGTTTTTGCTATCCATTACGTGCGCCTCAGTGTACAGAACTCTACGTGCTCCTGTCTATAAGAATCATATGAGGAAAACTGAAGTCCAAAGTGTCTAGTGTTGATAAATAGAGTACTTCCTCGGCGAGTAAGCCTGGAGGTCCAACTTTCAGGAAAGGGGCTAATAGTACGACCAAGCAGTCGGACGTTGCGCATGCAGGTCTCAGCGTCAGATCTCCCACAGGGCGTTATTCTTGCATCCACACTCGTCTGGAGGTGAAGCTGGGCTGCATTTTCACGTGCTGGCTTGAGCAGAGATGGAAGAGTTCACCAGGGGTAAATCTGGTTCACAACGAGACTCAAGGCTGGGCCTGGACAAGGCACCGAGTCTAGAAGTAGGGGTATCAAGGGGGTCAGCGAGATGCGTTGTTTTGTGGGGGCCTTGAATTTGGCAGGAACTTCCATTAATTGATCGGGGGATGTAACGCATCAGTCGGAACGCGCTGTGGAGTCCGGGCAGAATGATCCCCAAGAGAGGGAAAGGGTAAGTAAACACAGGAGACGGAAAGAAGCAGCGGAACGAGTAAACGAGTTTATGTTCACGGCGAACCGAGCACGCCAGCGTCGTCCGGATATTACGTGAACCGGCAATGTGAAAAAGTGAGAGCCTGTGGGGCGAGAGAGGCTTGACGCGGAGGAGGGGGCCGGGAAGAGACGAAGAGGTGGACGCTAGAGGGAGGAAGGGCTGGTGACAAGTTAGGTCGTCGGCTGGAAGAGTGTGTCCAGGTCAGAAAGGGGTGTAGAGAGTAGCCGTGGATCGGATCCCTCAGAAGCGTGAGAATAGCGTAAGAACGTATGTGTGGGACACAGGAACAAGGAATGCACGTCTAGGAGGGACTTTACTTCACCCGATTTCCATGCCATCATATCGATAGCCATTTCATCAACGGCATCTGGACTTGGTCTTGCTATGTATCGGGCTTAAATGATAGTCGTAGGGCGGCAAGCCCTATACACAGCAAGTATGTGTTGACTTTGAGGGGAAGGTCGCCGTTAGTGGTGAGTGGATCGTGTGCGTCGGAGAAAGGCAAGCTGAATCTGCGAACCAGGAGATGGGGGGTTGGGCACTCAGAGTTGTTCCGTTCCGAGCATCTACCGGTGAGTAGAGCCTAGTGCCTTAAATTGTGAGTTTTCTGAGTCCTTCAAAGTCACTATCAATAGTGAGTGTTGTGTTTTCTGTAAAACTCATTGCACGACACGTGAACGGAAAGGTCACGTGGGCATCGGGAAAATTCAAGAGGACCCGAATCAGGACCTTGTCCATTCAATTTCTTATCGCCATGATGCAAGTAACCTGGGTCTGCCGAAGGAATACAGGCAGTCAAAAGCATCTTTCAATTGTGCAGTACTTGACTACTATACTGTAATGATTTTAGGGGATCATGACGAGGGCATAAAAAGCGGAGGCCTGAGCCACGTTGATCGTTGATCAAGGAAAAAAGAGATGATAGTTCAAACGATCTCGAGCTTGAGAACGCACTCGGTGTCGTGGGGACCGACGACATCCGAAATACTCTGGTGCATTTCGCGCAGCTTATTGTCGGACGCAAGCTTGAACCGGCCACTTTGGCGCGCGCGCCTGGCCAGCGGTGCATCAAGTCCATGGACGACCTTGCGGAGTACATTACGCAGACAAGCAGTGCCCTCGACTCCGACTAATATAACGTATCAACATCGTTATTATCGTTGAAAAGACAAGGCATAGAGCAGGACTTACCTGGATCAACGTGGACTGTAGTTGACCCATCGATAACAGTGACTTTGACCAATATGAGACCTGCTGTCCTTTCCAATGCACTGAGCGGAGGTCGCTGGAAAAATACGGTGAGCATAGCCCGGTAGACAGAAAACACGGCAATTATGCTCACAGTCGTGAGTGCTCTTTTGAGCTCCTCCATGCGTTTCTTGTCTTGCTGCTCAGCAAGAGACATACGCTTTTCTATATCGCTCCAGTTTCCAGGCTGCGCGGTCTGTAGCTATGAGAGAAGGACACTTCTCGTAGTTGAAGTCGGACGTACCCCGAGAGCGATGAAACACTCTTTGATTGACGCTTTCGCAACCATAACGGCTTCCTCAGCAGTACGGCATTCTAGATTCACAGTATCAGAATACTTCCACTGGGTCCCCGTGACAACTTCCTGCCAGTACAAGGCGTTGAGTGTCTTGTGGCACGCACTGACCATCGAAAACCCTTGTCAGCAGACAGTCCAAGTACCCGTAGATCGGACTGTACGCACTCTTTTAACTTGGTTAACAAGACGAGCGAATCCTGGGCAGTATGGCCTCTACCAGTCCGGGAAGCCAGATCGTTGCAAATTCGAATGAGTTCAATAGCCTGGGAGTGGAAGGCTCGTCCGACTTGTCCAGCCTGCCTCATAAGGTCCATGTACAATTTCGGCAGCTCTAATTCTTCGGTGGACTGTAGGTGTGCAATATAAATTATATGGAGCCCAGCAACTACGATCAGGACACACTTACGCGAACGAGGCTCAAGAAAATCGTGTAGGTGGACCTGATTCTCTCAATCGAAGAAATGTCGTGACTTAATTCTAAAAGGTCGACCAGCCTGAGTGGCAATCGGTTACCAACACTCCCATGCGAATTGTAGATTGTGCGTACTCCCTTGCTGCATCCCAGACAGACCTTGATCCAGTGAGGGGGTTCCGAGTTTCCGTCGTTTCGATAGACACGAAAATCATAGGTATATGCACGATACCCAGCAGGAGTACCCCTATTTTCACAGTGATTACAATGAATTCCTAATCGAGTGCGTCAGAGAAATTGTATGTGAAGAATGGGAAGGAGGTACCGATGGCTTAGACCCAAGGAATGCAGACATCCTAGTCAGCAGCTGGAGTATATTCCCTTGCACTTGGGGCAAAGCAAGTGAATGCCTAGCCAAGATGAGCTCGAATTTGATCATATTCTACGACGACATACCTCTCCCCAGTGGATCTTCTGACTATCTCCTGAATCTTTTCCGTCAGTTGTTTGAAAAACACTTTGTCGTCATGACTTTGGGCATATAGACGATTGGTTTGACGGAAGGATGCGTCAGAATTGGGGAACAAGTTGGGGAACAGATCCTAACAAAGTAAACAAGTCAGTGCCAAAGCAGGTGCTGGATTAATATTTCATTACCGCCACCTCGGTCTCAAGGCTAATCAGTGCTTCCCAGACTTTGGTACGGTTGGCGTGCCAGTTCTCCGCAGACGTTATGCAGATATCAAGAGAGGTTGTATTTTCAAAATTGAAGGCCTTTTCATCCTCCATGACTTCAATCAACTTGAGCAAAGCGCTATGCACAGAGTGAATACGTCAACTAAATGTCCCGAGGGTGATGGTATGTATGCTTTACCTCTCAGTAGGATAGACTGCTTGAGTGAATTTCTCAAAACTGGCCCTATTCTCTCCAATTTGAAGGCGCTGAATGTGGTCATTGGTTGCGTCGAAAATGTCACGTGCGGTGTCGACGAGGACGTGAGCGACTTGCGAATAGCTGAAAGACGCGGCAACGTCCAAGTTGACATCCACAACATCGATAAGGGACTTTATATACAGGGTTGCAGGATAAACGTTATGAATATGTGCGGTATCTGCGATGGCCAGGGCGCCATTGCCAATAGCCGTGCCGTTGCCAACAGCTACAGAGGTGACCAAGGAGCGGGGCCGTTGGCGAGTAGTGATAGACTGGGAAACAGAGACAGACATTGAAGCAATGAAATGAGAGGGGCCAGGGTGTGAATGTTATATGAGATCCACTTTGGGTTTTTATGAGTTTCAAGGCACGGGAAAGCTCGCCTCAACGAACTGGCCAGCGCCGGGAAGCGGCCTGCAAACAGGGCTGATACCAGTCTTCGCTATGGATAACGGCACTCTGCTGCACCGTCTAGACTCTTGTAGCACATTGTTTGGAAAGCAGCAAGGTCGTGAGGAGCATAGACAATCCCGGAACCGTTCCGCTCACGTTCCGAGGGCGCATGTTGCGTACATCAACATGTGTTCGTAATTAAATTGAAGGTCTTCCTGGGGCATGGCCGCGGGGTCGAGCAACCGCCTTGTATATACTAGTATTGAGTCCATCTTCTCATCATATGGTTGAGCTTGGCAGGTACTCCACAACGTTCCCGACCGGAAACCCTCATATAGAAACGTTTCATGTGTGAAGTACGGGATGTCCTATGCCGTGGTGTTTAGGTGGCATTATCACGAACGCCTAGAACTAACGTATTATAACGGTACCCCTCTAAGTGGTACTATCATAATTCGGTCATGAGATCAGGCCTGAGATGATTGCAACAATCTCACCAGTCAAAGTTCCCTTCCCTGATTGATCGTGATAGCGGGACAACAGATGCAATACTGAGTTGCATCATCACAAAAATTGTAGGAAGCCTTCGATACAACAATCTATCAGGGCGCACGCGCAACCGGAGGTAGTCATTCGCCTGCATTATAAGCCGATCCATATGCGCATATGCGCATATAACAAACCAGAGCTTAAACACTTACCTAACCAAATCGGGACGACGTCGACGTCCGTAACCGAGGCCGTGGACAATCAGCCCATCGAATGACAATGCACCGCCAATTTGAGGAACCACACGCAAAGATTGGGATACGACGGTTACGCCTATTTGATGTATCCCTTGGTCCGTGGACTACATATCCCAACAAATCCTTGATTCAGGTCCTATCTCAGAAAGTGTTTTGTTCGTATCCTCAGGACTTGTATTGAAGAGTAAAATTAAGGGTCGACTTGAATGTGCATGTGTTCTCATGTCACAAAAGGCTCCATTGGATCCATGATTACTACTCGCTCCGCATCTTGAACTTTCCGCAGGCATGGGAGACCGCAGGCATGGGAGAGACAGACAGCAGGGAAGCAGAATAAAAATGGACGCAGAGCGCAACTTGCGGAAATGAGCAGGTGCCGTGGAGCTGCCGTAAGTGACATTGCATCAGAACCGAGAGAAGAGAAATGGAGTGAAGGGTTGAAACTAACTCTCCATACATGCCAATACACGGATGGTCACTCTAATCTACATATGAAATTGCGTGCCAAAGAACCCATTGCATAGCATATAGATGTGACATACCAAAGCTGCGTACGTGATCATGCCGCTGCACCATATATGCATCCAGCAGTTCCTCGGCGGAACAAATACATGTACGGGTTTACCGGCTAAATTTATACCCGGTATCAAAAACGAGATGCTGTCATTGATGAAAAATACGCCCTGAAGCCCTGTTTTTTTTCGCGGAGAGGGGGTGTAGAGGCCTAGTGGATCAGTCATGGAAGGCAAGGCACAGGCACAATATTTACGGCGGCGAAACGGGCATAAGCATAATACACACCTATGCGATCACGTGCTGTGAAAAATACTCGAGATGAGCGGGTGCGGTCGTGTCAGATAGATACAGAGTGACTCTACTGGATGCGAAGCTGAGCCCTTAGTTGAGTCAAGAGACCAGAAAGGGATAGGCAGAACGGAAGAAGCAGTAGCGGGACGGTACGCCTTGTTATCATCAGTCACGTAGACCAACAGGCAAGGTTCAGTTCCACCAGACGTGTGTTCGGACTCATCAAATAGGCAGAAAAAGCAACAGTGATTCTGAGACATGATTTATCCGTACTAGTGGTACCAGAAATACTGAAGCAACGGTTGGCGAACCACGGGTGCTCGCACAACTGGTATGTGCTTGGTAGCACAGTGCGATTCTCGCCTCAGAGATCTTGCAGTTGAGCCTTCCCCCTCCGAAATTCGTATGGAATGTACGGTCACCTTTGTTAGACCTCATCTATAACCATGGAGAGTAACGGAGCGACCTCGATTGTGCTCCGCCGCCGCCGCGTCAAGGCATCACGAAATCCAACATTTTGACGTCATAGTTGCTTGATGATTTCTTTAGCCAGTATATCGGAGTATAATCGCTTGCGAGCGCGATCGCAAGCATACGTAGACTCTACCAGAACGTGGCAACGTCCAAGTCCATTGCTGGATTCGTAAATCCCGAGAGAATGTTTAGAAAAACTTTGTTTAGATCTGAATATCCGAATCTTGAAACTCTGCACAGAAGTTAGGGAACTCGCTTAGCGAGCTCCCGAAAATCCAAAAAGAAACTTGGAAATGTAAAACTCGTGAGATCCAATCTTAAGTTTCCAGATCTGATCTGTAAGCTGGTAAAGGAAGGTCCCAGCCGATGACACAGGCATAAGCCGTAAGCCGGCAGCTACAAAAGATACTGTCCGTCGCGAAATGTTGGGCTGTTCATTATAGAAGTGGTTCCACAAGTGGACCATGGTGTCAATCCTCCATTAAGCGTCCTAACCGCGAATGAGAGAGAGGAAACGTGAACATCATGATGAAGAAACAATATCTGCTGTAAATACCAAAGCACGTACAGGCATCGATGCATCATCCTCAGTGCAATGGTGCCCTCCAGGTTTCAAGGATATCCCCTGGAACTACTTGGAGTTTGAAACCCCCTTCAAAAGAGATTTGGAGAATTCGGAGATGACTGAGAAATCACTCCGTCTAACAAAGAACAAGAGATTTTACAGGTGCTTACTTGACAACGGTACAACCAGTCGCCTGGAGTTCATAGAGTCTTCCGAGCCAGGGACGCAGGACTCCCCTTTACGGCTGAGACAATCTTCAATGCTCAATTTTCGCCGGGACCTTGTTGGCTTGTGATTATCGCAGAGTAGCATGTTTGTTTTCTCCTCCAAAGCCCTACACAACAGAGCGGGTCATACATCACTTTCTGAGATCGCCTGTGGATGATTTGCGGATATCTGTTGAACCTTGAGAATAATGATACGACTTAGGGACTCACTGGACTGATAAGGTTGTCACTGGCCCATCACAGCCCGTCTATCAGCGTTAGCAGACACTGTAAGCCGCTTTGAACGTCAATATGCCTGCAGCCTACTACTGCGCGAAAGCCGATTAGTTTTGCACTCGAGGTAAATTTTTAACATAAAAACTAGTCTTACGGCGAGGGCTGATGCAGAAGGAATTGGAATGCTCATGCCATCCACCAAAACCAGGTGAAGCAATTACATAATACAATATTCGGGAAGTTCTTGGCGCGTGGCGTGTCCAACCGTTAAGCGGCGATGAGCTCCCTCGCCTTGCTTGTCACTGAGCTCCAGGTCCGTCGCCTCTCTGTCGTCTGTGTGCTCCCCGTCTCTCTTACTTGACTCTCTCAAGTCTCTCGCCAGCGAGACGAGGAGGAAACACCCAGAGGTCCGCGAGGTGCGTAATGAATACGTGTCCCTTTCAGTTACCTCGATGAATCCCTGTAACCTGTAGGCCGCGGAAAAGTCTCTTGCTCTTCTCAGATCTTCTCCAGAACAAGTAACTGCAAATCTAGCTTCGGGTGTGTCTCTTTCTCTTTCCAGTGAACGGATGCGAGACTGACTTGTACTCCCTCAGATGGCTGGCACACTGATGATCTCCTTCGCCCTGTTTTCATGGGCTGCGCGACGAAAAACACAAAAGTAATCACGATATCTCTCGGCTCGCTCCAGCGCCTCATTTCCCTGCGTGCCGTTTCCCTCTCTGCGATCCCAGCTATCATCCAGACGATGAACGACTGCGTGTCGCAGGGTGTCGACATTCAACTCAAGATTCTCCAGACGCTCCTCTCGTTTATCACAAATTTTCCTGCCATACATGGGGAGCTCCTTGCCGACGTGTGTACTCTCTGATTCTCTGTGCTCTGATATGCAGACGGAAACGTGTTATGCCTAGGCTTTGCTGCTCTGTTTCAAGCTCCATGAGTCCAGGACCGCGGTTGTGTCGTCCACTGCGGCCGCGACGCTACGCCAACTGGTTATGTTTGTCGTAGACAAGGTCGTCGAGGAAGATCGCCGTCTACTGCTCGCGAACGAGCTCGAGTCGATTACGCTTCCAAATGGCAGCACTCAAACCCTCGGACCTGCCGCACGTGATGCGTTTGCTATCTTCGAGGATCTGTGCTTGCTCGGGAATGGCGAGTCCCCCCAGTTCTTGCAGCTCGACTTCCTCCACAAGACGTTTGCACTCGAGCTCATTGAGAGCGTGCTCACCAACTATCACGATCTCTTCCGCAAGGCACGTGCCTTCAGCTGATCGTGTATGCGCCCCGTCTCACACATGAATGCGCACAGCATTCTGAGCTTTTGCTCCTGTTGCAGCACCATCTCTGCCCGCTGCTCCTCAAAACGCTTTCCGAGCGCTCCACTTTTCCGCTCACGCTCCGCGGCACGCGCGTCGTCTTTCTCCTTCTCAAGCAATTCTCTGCCGAGCTCGCGACAGAGGCGGAGGTTTTCCTCACGTTGCTCGTCAAACTTGTCAGCGGCGAGGCTGATACCGGCGAGAATCGACCTGGTTGGATGAGGGTACTTGCGATGGAAATTATGCGCGGGTGCGTCTTACCTCTCAAGTTTCCTCTCCTCTAGCGTGCGCTTATCATTAGTCCCATCACATACATGTAGTCTGTGCAGCGATGCAGAGTTCATGCGCAGCGTGTGGCAGCGTTACGATGCTTCTGTTATCGATAGCGACACTGGCGGTGCTGGCGGAGCACGCGTCTTCACACTCCTTATTTCAGCACTCAAACGCCTCCTCACTTCCCGTCCCTCTCTGCTTGGTGTCTCCGCACAAATGCAGGGCGTCGGTGTGCCTGCAAGTGACTCCCTCTCCGCCCTACATAGTCACAGTCTCGACAGCGTCGCCGAAATGGTGGCGACAGCTGCCAGCGCGACCGTATCGAACGTCGTTGGGATGATTGGAACCGAGGCCGGCTTGAGCGTGCAAACTGCCGCAATGAAAGTGCAGTGGTAAGTTCCTCTGGCTTCGACCGGCAGCGTATCCGTCTCATCATCATCAGTATTGACCAGCTTGACAAAGCGGATGCACCACCCATACCGGAAGCATACATATACCTCCTCGGCGTACAGTGCCTCGTCTCCCTTTCGGATGGCCTCGCTGGGTATACCATACCGCTCTACAATGCCCTCACACTTCAGAAACATCCTGCCGGTTCGACTGAGCCAATACGCGCACCAGGGCCGCTAGACCCGTCAACTCTTCCCTCCACTGAACCCGCGCGATTAGGTCTGCTGGCTGTACGCGCAATGCTGAACGCCGGGTGGCCCGCGCTTCTCGCCGCGCTGTCTTTCCTTCTCAACACAAACCTCTCCGACCCTCTCTTTGGGGACGTGCTCGGTGCGCTCCAGGCACTCGCCCGCGCTGCCGGGTGCCTTGCCCTTCCTACGCCACGCGACGCGTTTCTTACTGCACTTGCCAAGGCGGCACTGCCTCCCCGCGTCGTTGCTGCGCTTGACGAGACCCCTCAGACGCCAACCCCGCGTTCGCCCGTCTCGCTAGAGGGCCTCACTCTGGGTCTGGCAGGTGCGGGGGGACCACCGCAGCCGCCGGGCCTCAGCCCACGCAATCTGGCATGTCTACGCACCCTCGTCGCTGCCACGATGTTCCTCGCGGGCACTCTGGGTCCCAGCTGGTTCGCAGTGCTGGAAGCGCTGCAGAATGCGGATTACGTACTCACCACCCGCGGTACTGCCCCCTCCAGCTCTGGTCACCTGAACGTTGGCCCTGCTACTGCCAGTACGCCGGGTAAACGTATGCTGTCAGCTGCCGCTGGGGCGCAAGCTGAGGGACATGTTGGGACGGGTCATCAGCACCAGCAACAGCACCAACCAAGACAACACACCGCGCCGCATCCACTTCTCGCGGATGTGGACTCTGAGAGCGTGCAAGCTGCCATCCAGCGACTGTTCGATGCAAGCGTCATGTTAGATGATCCGGCCTTTCATGACTTCGTCGGTGCATTATGCAAATTGAGTTTAGAGATGGTAGGCATGCAGATTGGCGTCGATGTCCCCACTCCTGCTGGTGAGGGGACGCTGGAAGTGGAAGACGATATTCCGAGTGCTAGCACGAGTGCGACGAGTCTCGTGACTCCTCGTTCTGAGCGGTTTAGCAGGAGGAGAGTAAGCGGGATACATATCCCGCGGACACTAGTGCGTGGTCTTTTGTCTAACTTTGTCTTTTTTTCCTTATCCTGATGACTGCGCGTACGAACAGCGCTCCGGCGATTTTGGCATTGCGCGTCTTGGCGGCGTTGCCGCACTCAACATGCAGCGTCTCGTGTACAGGCCGCCGGATGTCGTGTGGGACTCGATCACTTCGCATCTTCTCTTTGTTCTTCGCCATCCAGCCGCCCCACAGCCGATCCGACTGCAGGCCGCTCGCACCTTAGACGACATCCTTGCTATCGTCCCGCGCCATCTTGCTGCCGCCCCTAGTGACCTCCAAGCAGCGGTGCAGCGCCGCGTGCTTGATGTCCTCGCACAGCAGGTAATGCTTGATAGTGCCCCGTCTAGCACGAGCATGGAGCTACGCCGCATGGGCCTTGAGACGCTGCACCAGATCTTGCAAGCGTCAGGCTACACCCTACTTGTTGGTTGGGAAACCATCTTTGAAATACTCGGCAGCGTTTGCAGACCTGCAATTACCGACCCACCTTCTCCCACCTCGCCCGGAACGCCGCGCGGACGCCCACCTCCTCTCGGCTACCTACAGGAGAAGGGCTACTCCGCTCTGATCAAGATTGCATTCCAGTGCATGACCCTTATGTGCGACGCCTTAGCAGCGCTCTCACCGGAGCACCTACGGCTCTGCATAAGCACGTTGGGTCAGTTTGGCCGGCAGTCCGACACGAACATTGCGTTGACGGCGGCGGAGAGCCTCTTCTGGGGCGTGTCGGACGCGATACAGGCGAAACGGCGTGAGGTAGATCAGGAGCCGGCCTACAGCGCACTTTGGATGCACTTGTTGCTCGAAATCTTACGCCTCTGTGCCGATGCGCGGCCTGAGGTGCGCATGGGCGCCATCCAGACATTGTTCAGGACGCTCCAACTATATGGCGCCACGCTCAGTCTTGAGACGTGGGAGGAGTGCGTGTGGAAGGTCACGTTCCCGCTGCTCGACAAGCTCTCTCCACATGTGCGGCAGAACCCGCTCACGCCGCCGTCGTCGCCCCCACCCGAGTCCACGCAAAACGGCCTGTCCGCAGCCATGGCAGACACGCCTGTGCCGAATGTAGATCCGGATCCGGCGTGGGACGAATCTAAAGTCGTTGCGCTGCAGTCGATTGGCGCGATCATGAACGACTTTCTCGTGTCAAAGATCATACACTTGCCCTCGTTCGCCACCGCGTGGGAGACCTTTGTCACACACATACGCGACGCGTTCCTGCTTGACAGTCGTGCTGTCAGCGCTCCAGCTCTGCGCTGTCTCGAACGTGCGCTGAAGGCCGCTGCTGCAGCTGCGTCATATGACGCGGAGCACCCCTTGCGGGCTTCCTTAATGAAAATTTGGGAAAAGACGTGGGTGAAGTGTGACGAGATTGGCGCAGTGGTTGTTCGTCGCTCCAGTTCTGCGGCACAACACGTCCACATTCCCACGCCATTCACGCAGGAGAGCCTGGTCGCGTTCGTGGACGTGATCAAGTGTGTGAGGGGCATCAGTCGGACGCTTGAAGAGGCCGAGTGGCCCCTGGAGCGTATTTTTACACTTATGACGATCATGAAAGGTGAGTTTGGTTTTCTCTTCTCGCTTTCTGGTCTAAGCAGGTTGATGACGTCGCTGTGCAGGCGTCTTGACCTATCCGAACTCACCAGACTACAGACCGGATATCGATAACCTATCTCCTGTTCAGGTAAAGGAAACCTCGACCTTCTATGAATAGGCCGTCTCTGAATGCTTTATTCCCAGGCCATCGTCATGGACACCGTCAACAGTATTGAGCTAATGGAAACAGGCGCACCATCCCTTATTCTTAGAGATTTGTCTGAATACGCCACCCTCGCGTTTATCGCGTCATTTGACGTCCCAGAAGTCCAGAAGCGAAGCGCGAACCTTCCTCAGGGTGCTTCCGCACCCGTGACTACTTCGTCACAGCAGAAGCGGATAACTTATATCTCCCTCTCAAAGATGTGCATGCCCAAGCTCGCCGAGCTGTTCCTCCAGTTCAAGGGGCAGGACGAGATATTTGTCGATGAGACAATCGAAGCGATCTTATCTGCTTTTGCCATACCGATGAAGTTCAAGTACGACTGCCCTGCCCCGTCAAAGTTTGGAAAGGATATGCCATTGTGGAAGACTGCCACGACTTGCGTTTTGAAGATTGTCAAGGAGATTGGTCCGCAGATTAATGCTCTTGGCTCCAGTATGATTCTTCGTCACCCTCAGAGATCTCTCCGCATATTAACAATAGAGATGATTGAATAGGATTGTCGCCCATGCGGATGGAGAGTATATGGAGGCAGGTAATCGACGTTTACCGCGGTGGCATTCTGGCAGACTGGTTCGTCCTCTATTTTGAAACTGTGCAACTCTCCCCTCTCAAACTCACGCACACACAAATTCAGCTCTGCTGCGGATAGCCTTTCTCTTTTAGAGCAAGAGGAAGAGGAGAACTTTGATCGGTCTTTGATTGCGTCTCTCGAGACGGACGTAGTTCCTTGCCTTGGCGATGGCCGCGTCCCTGATTATCTCATCACTCAACTGGCAAAGGTCCTTCAACTGGGCTCGCAGCTGCTGCAGCACGAGTCAGATGAGGACTGTCCGCCAGCTCAGACAAGTCTAATGAAGGCCAGCGACATATCCACCGCGTGGCGCGGGGAGGCAGACAATGAGATGGTGGGCAGCACGGTGCCTCTGTATGCAGTCTCGAGGGAACGCTTTTCTTATTGGTGCCTCGACCTTCTCTTTCTTATATGCTCGGACACCGCGAAAGGCAAACCTCCCTCCCCTTGGCTCTCCCATCTAGGAACTCATATGCTCGTTGACAGATCATGAAGCTTCACGAAGACGAGTTGCCACGCTGAGCTTGCCAGCGCTCATTGGTCGCTGTCGTGCGACGCTTGCCGGATACGTCGCAGACGAAAGGCTTCGCGGAAATCTCCCTTTCCCAAGGTAAGTCACAAGATAGGCTGCATCTTCTCCATTTGATTCGATTTATTCTGCAGAGTACGAGAAGAGGAGCTACTCTACGTGCTGCACAAGCTGCGGGAGCTTCGTCTATGGCAGGGATCGCTCTGGGCAGCTCTCTCAGAAACTCCATCGAAATTTGCAACGGAACAACCCCGTTGCGTCCAGTTCTCTTATTTCTTTCTTCCCTTCTTGTACTGACGTTTTCATCGATCCAGCAATCGACACCTCTCTCTCACCGGCCGAGCTCATTGCGGATTCAGTGAAGCGATCATCACGCGCACACTTGTTCCACTTCTACACTTTACTCTCCGAGATTGTGTCTGTACCCCGAAAGGCACCAAGTGCCTGGATCACGGTGGATTGTGTCGTCGCATCTGATAGGCCAACCAGCAAGGACAAGGAAATAACAGCAGCAGCTCAACGTCAATCCAATAGCCACCACGCACCACCGGGTAGAGTGGGCTCCAATAATGGCCACCTCATGTCACTCAATGCTCGGACACTCGCACGGGAATGTTTGAAGCAGGTTGGGCACGAGCTCGGCGTGCCGCGGTGATCACAATCACACGAAACAACGAGATATCTATTCTATTCTGTACAGTAAAGTCTTACTGACTTGTTATAATCTGAACCTCAATAACCTGTGATACACCAAAGAATGATAGGGGACATTGTAGATGCGATTTGGTAGGATACTGACCTTAAATTATACTGTACCTCGGGACGCGACGCGAGCCAACTTTCAACTTTCAACTTTCGACTTATTTTATTTTATCAACTTATCTTCCGCCTGCATTGTGATCACGTGATAATAAAACCGTGGTCTCGTGATGCAAGCGAACTCCCGTCCGCGGCATTTAGCTGGTTTCCTTTTAGTAAAACGATGACAAACCGACTAGCTAGGCCATCCGGTCAAGTAATACTATCCCTAGTTGAGTTTAGTTTCTATGGCCCAATTGCTCACGTCAATGCAGGGGTACTAGTGCGTCACATCGATGGGTAGGAGTTTAGGGACCAAATTTGAATGTACCATGGATAACATATAACAAGATGTGCGTATAAATATGGTGTAAAGGTGTCCCCTTTGCTCTTGCCGGATGACAAAAGCAAGGCATGAAAGAAGGCGCATATTCGATTCGATGTAGAAAGGTGTGGTTAACAAAGTTGCAGGACCACATGACCCAAGTATATAACTACAAATGATCCTCTGCTCTGTGACCATCCCTCTCCAAAATTTATATGTGCAAGTTCGGTTGACGTTGTGGTGACATTTGTGAACTCACGTGTGCAAAATGCCATTGAGGCCATCACGATCTTTGTCCTACGTCCATGCAGTACATGGACATCATGACTGCCACACTTCTCTTGGGAGGGCAGTTCCAAAGGCGATGGCGACCAGAGAGATGGCCAGGAGCACGGCATATACCATTCCCCCACCCAAATACCCTTCTGCCAATGACAATGAAAAGAGCGAGGCGGCGATTGCCGGCCCAATCGCACGCATTATAGAGACGAGCAGTTGCGCAAGCCCATTTGTCGCACCCAGGGATGCACGGTTGGGAGACGCGGCGGAGATGTAAATGAAAATACAGCCTGCAAGAACGCAATCAGCTAAACATCACTTTGTCACTCGGGGTGACCTCAACCGACCATAGCACGAGCTCATGCCAAGAGAGCAGACGACTTGGAGAATCACTACCAAATACACGACTTGGCCCACGCCGTAAGCACGCGCCAAGGCATTTATCACAGGAAAGAGAGCGAAGGTGGGGACAGCACAGAAAAGTCCACCAACAAAAAGTCTCTTTGTACCCCACAGAGCGTGAGCTCGCGCAAAACAAGTGACCTGAAAGATGCCATTGAAAATCCCAAAACAGGCAAGGATCTTGCCAATCATAGGTGGTGCAAGTCCGAGACCACCGCTACTAATAGGCGTGCTGAAGAAGAGAGGCTGGACTGCGCGATAAGAAATGTCAACTAGCGAAAGGGTCGCATAGTTAATCACAGACAGCAGCACGCGCCGCGTCAGCAACCGACGAAGAGGGTACGCCTTCTCAACGTCATCAAGTTCAGGTACAGCCACAGACGAGGGCTGCGGGTCTTTCGTGAAGAGAGCGTGAAGAGTTACCGGGGATGGCACTGTCTGAATAACAAAAATGTGAGTGCGAGCCGAGTAAATTTTTTCTTTTATGCCTACCTCCTTCAAAAAGAAGAATGTCATGAATAACGCCAACGCGGAAAAAGTCGCAGAAACGGCGCATGGAAGAAAGTACGGGTACTGCTTCAAGAACACCGAATTTCCAAAAAGGTCCGGAAACCGGTCCGCGGGCCGTGAGAGCGATCCTCCAATCATAGGGCTGCATGTGACGCGGTTTGTAGAAACTGGCAATATGAAAAGGTGGGTCTTACTTACCCGAGTGCGCTACCAATGGACCATGAAATTGGTAGATATGCACAAACTTGCGGGAGGTTGGTAGGGTCAGTGATCTCCGCGACAATACTTTTCACGACACCGATGTTGCCGTTCAGGGCTCCATTGAGGCTCCGACTAAGATATGTTAGAGAGAAACAAACTTGGAACTTGGGTATCACAGACATGCCTGAAAACAGCGCCCCAATATGTGGTCGAGAGCCCGAAGCTGTACATAGACAAAGATAGGCCGAAGAGACCCATGAGGATGATCGGCCTACGGCCGACAACATCGGAGAGCCTACTCCAGTGTAAGACCGTCAGGGCCTGAGTGGCAAAAAAGATCGATTGCTAAAGATATGATATGATAAAGAGGTTGAAACATCATATTAATTCTGGCTCTCACCATCAAACCAACATAATATCCTACACGAGACTCATCGCCATGGGTTATTCCGACATTGCGGACGAACTGCAGCAGACGTGTGAAAAAATGATGAGAGCTGGAGTAAAATTGCCATACCTCTGGCACAAAAGGATATATAACCTGGGAGGTAAGTGGCTCTGCGAGCTGGAGAACAAGCAAAATCCAGACTTGAGCCCACGGAACAGGCGTCGGTGACTTCTTCGGGGCCTGTTCTGAAGAGAGGAGAGGGGTCTCCTCATCCGGAGAGACATCACCGTGAGGAGTCGTTGCGGGCATAAAAAGAGAACCTCCCAATGAGATGTCGGGGTATGTGGGTCGGTTGGCGACCTCACCCTCAACCTGACTTAAGTAGTATTTCCATGTCATCTCCGCGAGCGACCTCTCCTCGTGACCATATGTCGGCTTCGGCTTTCCAGGCCGAAGAACCGAACCCCCCCTACTTTACTTTACTTTATGCTTTATGGATGGCCCGATGAGTTGCCGGATGGATATCACGAGAGACTGCCGCAATTTTCGTAATTTTCGTAACATCAAATCAACGCGAAGTGTCTCTGCCACCTGTTCGCCCGACGATACAAGGTCTTCTTGGGCTTTGTCTTTCCTATGTGGAACCCCTTTTTTTCCATCTTTTAATTACGTCTAGCAGCTCTATCCACACGTACCATGCTCATTGCGTCCGAGAGAACCGAAATGAGCTCGCTAACTTAAGGTACTCTATCGATGGGTAGCGAGGAAGGCAACGTCATTTCTGCCGAGTTGCCTGATCGTAAGTAAAGACAAGCCGGAGATGCGGTTCAGTGATAAGTAAATCACCTGGTATAATGTTAAAGTGGTGCGGAAAGCCCAGCCAGATCAACATCAACCAATTAGATTTCTCCAATCCCCTTTCCTACGTTTTTCTTGTTTGCGGTGCGGACATTCGTCGAAACGTCGTCGAAACAAGGTTAGTGCGGTTACGCAGAGAAGCGAGCAGTCGACCATGAAGGGAAGACGTTGACAACTTTAACTTGAAGAAGCATCGCGCCGCTAATTGATTTTCATTGACGTTCTCCATCTCTTCTAATTATACCGAAGGGAGGATAGCAGCTGCGAATACGAGAACTGCCAAGGGCGCGGAGATGCCATCCTTGCATGCTTACCAGTAGCCGCATGCTAAACTCTATCTGGAGTGCCGGCAGGCGGGTGCAGAGGATGTGTGTGGACGACATTTAGTGTGATTTGTTCCATAAGTAGAGTAAGAAGGAAATAGAGGTGCACGACATAACATAGATATGATAGCTAGGAACCTGTGCGTCATGTGAGCATGGTCTTGGCCACGTGGTGTTGTAATTCCCCTACGGGGCAATTTCTCAATTTCTTTCATATAGACGCTCTATACATTTGGTTCGAAAAATCGAGCCCCTTTAAAACCAACCAACCATTCCTGCATTGGTGCTGTTCAACGTTCGGGCAACGGAGCGGTCCGCTTAGACTGCATGAGCGCACTTCGGGTGAGTAGCTGGCCACCACACTTCCGGCTGCATCTGCGCATTCAATCGGCTGCTTGCTCGTTTTGAATCCGATTCAGCCTGTACAGCACATGCGTGGTACATTCAGGAGTCATTTATCCCGATTTTAAACTCACGGGAACGCTTCGTGTCCACCTCAGAGTTGTAGATGTGGATGGATGGAAAATTGCTTTGCTCTTACGCGTACACAAGGTATTTGAAAGAGACCCGAGCCGCAAGTAGTCGAATCCGACTGTATTACCTCGGACATGGTCGCTGTTATATCGCCTATCCAATCATATATAAAGCACGTATAAAGTAGCGAGACGAGTGGTGGACGAGCTCGAGGTGACAGCGTGGTGGGTGCTTGTAGGACCACGAATTGTAAGTCACCTCTAGAAATAGATATGTGGCGATTGCTACTGCAGTGTGCAGTGGAGGAAAGCAGGGGTGGCGCCAATGGTGCACCAACCGGTTTCTCTGTTCCGCATTCCGCAGCCGTCCTTTGATTACATAATCTAGTCCGATGCGCCTCACCTCAAATGTTGCGTGCACTGCCCATCGATAATCGCCTTCCGACGTTTTTTCTTACGCAGTACGAATGCATGCTGTACAGATGTTCATGTCCGGGTCGTACAGGTGTAGGAAGCATTATTGTCCATCGTCTCTAGCTTGCTACCTGCTATATTCACGTCATTTCACTCAAGGCGATGACCATGTCTGCTACGCAACTCTGGGTCCTCGAGTACGTTTCCGCAGTGCGGTGAAGAGCCATTCACGCTCCATGAAGGACGATAAGCTTTCAACTCAGATATATAAGTACAGGACCCTAAGCGTATGAGGGAACTGTCGACGAATACCTTTCCAAACTGTATTGACACCATTTCGAATCCATCGTATTCACTATGCATCTCAAAACCAACATCGCTTGTGAGTCCCGCGTTGCACAGTATTCTACCATATTCTGATTCTGCTTCTCTCTAGGTGAACCCCCATCCACCGTCAGATCATTACATGACCGCCCGCGGGCAACTTACCGGTGTTCGACCATCCTGGTCTGTGCAGCACATTTTTTACTACATCTCGACAGGCACCCCTGTTAATTATATGTATTTCAGGCGGGACTATTTGCAGTTGTCGAGATATATCTGCTCTCTTTCCCCAGAAACGAGTCGAATGATCAGGAGGATATTGAGCATGAGCATGCTTCGCGTCATATGTTCATGATGACCACCTATAGCGGGCTCTTCTTCTGTTTCAGCGCGATAGTAAGCGGACTCATCCTGACTATCGACCCCGGAGAATCCCCTGCCAGGGCCTCCCGAATGGCAAACCAGGGAACGTCCACCCTCCTGCGTCTGCTACAGCATGATCACGCCGAGCGTTTGCAGATGGTCACGTGGTATTGTACGTACCATTCACAGCTAGCGATCATGTACCGCCTCTGACCACAGCCATAGGGCTGTTTTCCTTCTCTGCTGGAGTGTTTTCTCTATTCACACAGGTGCTTATATACGTTTGGTACGAAGAGTCGGGCGTCCTCAAAGTTATCATCTCATTGGTTGCTCTGTTCGCCGCGCTGCCCTTACTCCATTTCATGGAGCGTGCACTGCCACTGCCCCAATCGACCTTGGAACTGGAATGAGCCCGATTTATTTAATTCCACACTTTTTTTCTTTTCTGGATTCAGTTTTTCTCTTGCGAGGATACGCCATTCTGCTCTTGTATCATATATTATGCCCGACAGGTAGGCCCTTTGTGATACTTTTTTTTGATGGGGAAGCCAAGTGTTTAGCTTTAGCTGATCGTATACTGGTATATACTGCAGTCCGTACTGTACTTATGCGAGAATGCGGATCCACGTTGACCCATCTCAAAAGTCCAGTGTTACTTGTTAGACAATATCAAGACCCCGCAGTAGGCCTTGTACCAATTGCCAGTCACAGACAACCTCAGTCGGCGGCTGCACGTGCGGCGGCTGTCCGTGCCTCTCTTTCGCTCCATCTCCGTAACATACTGTATGTGATTGTACATTAATGCCCTGACTGCTGTAGGCCTCTTTCGTGAGATTATAGCTGTACAGTACAGGCATGGGCTAGCTACTATGCATACACGTACGCAAATTTGTCCTTGTATATCCGACACCTTGGTGCTCCTAATTACCATTGTCCTCCTTAAGCTCCTCGCCCTCGCCCTTGCCCTCACCCTCATCGGGCAGAGCATAACTTGTACAGGCACGTATTATCTTTGCGCGATACCCCCTACGGTTCCTGCAGTGTTCACGCAAGAAGGCTTTGATGGGCCAATCTTTGTCAAACCTGGAAAGTGTTGCACTAAAACGCTTGCGTGTCTATTGACTGAGTTAATAATTAGTTATTATGACTTCAAATAAATTTTACCATAGCACATATACGTGATACTTTAGTGAGGTCTTGATTTGGCCAAGTTACACTATCATCCAGATTGGTAGCCTTGGCCATGTTGCGGATATAGGTCTGATGGATAAAATTTTACTGATGTTTAAAACAAGTGAGGCGATAGAGACGACGCACACAGATGTCATGATATTCAGTATTGTTGTCTTGAAGGCCCATAGCCGCTTGCAGATTACCAATTCGTCCTTGAGGACGAGGGACCAAGCCATTTGATCCCACTGCACTTGATGTCACTGCCGCCGCCGCCGCATTGTGGTGGACTTGGGGCTTTGACCCACTTGCTTTCACAGCTGCAACTGCTGCCGCGCGAACTACATTCAGCTCATGGCGCATGGCAGCGATTTCAGCTGCCAGAAAGATTAGTACTATAATGTATAATCAAACTGTGATACTTACCATGTAGACGTACTATCTCAACAGCAATATTTGTGCCAGCTGGCACGCTAGCACCAGTTTTGAAGTCGATAATGATGCCTGTATTGCTGGGACTGGGTGTCTGTTGTTGAGGGGAGTCTGCTTTAGAGAGGGGGGTTAGCAGAGGTACGGTGTTGAGTATGGTATTTGGTCACTCACCTTCACTTTTAACAGCCACAGTGGAGCAGCCAGAGCAGCCACAGCTCCTTGGGCCCTTGCCATGTTGAGGGCGTGTGTTGCCTGCTGCAGCCCTAGTTGCCAAACCAGCTGCGGAAATAGTTGTTGGGCTCCTAGTCTTCGGCATTGCAAGATATGTGATGAAGATGGCTGGGGGGGAATAAAAGCATTTCAACAAACAAGATCAATAAATCATTAAATATTCGAGACGCACCATGACACTGGTACTACCGACATAGTGGAACCAGTGCTGTTGAGAAGAAGCCATGCCCATTAACATAGAGCGTTGGGATCCATTGAGATCCGAAATTGAAGACACCGTCGCAAAAACAGCTTGACCAAATGCAGGTCGTTCAAAATTTTCCACGCCACTCACATGATCATATCCTCCTTGAAAGTTCTTGCTAACACGCAATAGTATATATGCATGCTATGGCCTGTCTCCAATACATCTGTGAGTTCATGGTTATCGTTCTGTGTTGTCGGCTGTGGTTCATGCATATACTTAGAAATGCCGAGCTAGCCTGCAGTGCGTATTATGTACATAGCTGCAGCAGCATATGAAATCGATCGTGAATTTGAAGTCTTGAGTTTCAACGT
>QFEA01000866.1:5498-15828 GCA_003315975.1 Lactifluus echinatus | reverse complement strand
TAGGAGCCACTTTATATAAGGTTGTGTTCTTACCGACGAGGTTTGATCAATCACAGATCTTACCACGGGGATTTTGTACTTAAAAAAAGCCGCCGATCAACTTGAAGTTCAATTAGCCCCCTTCGAACCTCGGACTGGATCGTTTACATCCTTTCACAGAGGCCACGTGGCACAATGTCACCCTGTGCATCAGGGTCATGGCACGATATTCATCGAATGGCCCAGTAATCTCAAATGGAGAACTGCGGCAGAACTGCGGGCTCTCCGAGTTAGCGCCCATTGATATGGTAGTTTCGTACTGAAGTTCGATTCGGCCTTCTTAATTATTTAACATTACAGTGTACGTACAATTAGTAAAAACAAAAACAGGAAGCATCTTCGCCTTCAAGCTGGTACGAAACTACCACCACGACAAATATGAGGGTGATGAAGGTCGCTTGATGCTTGATTGAGTGCCTAGGAGGAGGGGGTCAAATCGCCAAAAGTCGATTGGTTCGGGTATTGCAGGATCACGTGATATATATCACCATCCACTCGAATGAAGATAGGAAGAGATGATGGGAGGTTATGTGCTACGACGTGAAATGTAAATACAAGTACAATAAGACATATCTTAGATACATGTGTTAGTATGAAATTCGCTTCAGGGGACGCGTACACTCGATACGCTTCGTAATACATATCAAGTGATTACATGCCTGCCGAATCCGAATCAGTGGCCATGCCCCGAGGGCGATTCCTCTACAAGGTAGTGCCGCAAAGAAGACAACAGCAATTAAATCTACCGAAAAAAACTCCATTGAATATATTATCAAAATCACTTCCGAGTCGCTAAGTCACATACTTAGGGAAGTTGCACAACACCGACAGGCCTGGGAGGCCCGGAATCCCGGACCACACCACGCACCACACCACGCATCAGGCATCAGGCGGAGCAGGCGAAGTAAGCGAAGGTGAAAGTTCTCCTACGTGTGACGAGTGTCAGTGTTTAATATAATCAAGAAAACCTTATCTTAATGTACTGCTAACGGTGTCTTAGTGAAGCAAATCATTATTGTCTAGTTGTTGCGTTTCCTGAACAGCACATTTGTATTTTCTGGGAAGCGAATCAAACCAATACGATGCTCGCGCGAAACTCCTTTAGCCTCCTCGGGCTTGATTTCATATGTTACAATAATATGTGCAAGCAACGCCTTGACTTCGTTTGCTGCGAAGAAGCGTCCAGGGCTGGTAAACATGGGCCACTTCAGGGAAGATAAGGTGGTGGGAATCAAGCGACCCACCACGCGTGCCGTCCAAGCCCGAACGTCAGCTGTTCTGGAGATATAGAGACCGCTAGATGTTTAGTCGCCGTGTCGTCCCCTTCTTTTTCACGGAGATTTGAGAAACGAAAGCCATCAAACTCTTCAGGATTCGGATAAATTTCTCCGTCTGTATGGGTGGCACCGAGCGGAAGCGCCACAAGTGTACCCGCAGGGATAATCAGGCCATTAGTAAATCTGAAAGAACGTAATGCGATACGCTGCATCGTCACTTGACAAGAAGGCCATCATCAGCTGAGGCGCAAAGATAAAATGAAAAGACAAACCAATGCTCAGGCTATCAAGCCGTTGTGTCTCCCGCAGAAAGCTATCGATCTTATGCATCTTGTCCATACCCTCTTTCGTCCAACCTTTTTCTGCCACCGCGGCTTCGATCTCTTGACGGAGAGGTTCAATATATTCTGGGTTGGCGAGAAGGCGATACAGTATTTGCGTAGATGTCTGAGCCATCCACCGTCAGGTCCGATCGTGTAGCGGGACAAGAGACGAGCCAATGCCCCTTACAAGCGTAGTTGTAAGAATGGATGCAATGTAGAGGATCATCATTCGCCGAGCTAGACCTTCAACCGACTTTTCAACACCCTTGGCCTCGCTTATGAGCGACGTGAGCATATCATCCTGCGCTCCACATGAGAGAACAGGATATAGAAGGAAACAAGCTGACAAACGGATGCGTCGTTCCCTGCGTCTCCAAGCTCTTCCATTTTGTCCAAGCGCTCTTCGACCAAGGGTCTGATCAACTCGATTAATCGTCGAACATGGGACGGAACTTTACAGAAAATCCTGGCGACTGTCCTGTATTTCATATCATCAGGGTACAATTAGCCTCGCGAAAGCAGAAATATACGAAAACGCACGATTTGAGGGCGTTTGGAAACATGGATATGATGATGGCTGACTGCAGAATATTTGATGTCAAGTCGAAAACCAGTGCCTGGTAGTCAGGATCCCGACCTGCAAGGAATCAGCACATATAAGTCATTGACTAAATGACAAAATGAATGAACAATCACGCACATAAAGGAGCGCCCACAAATATACGATTCGAAGTGCGAGAGATTATCTGTTGCATTGTCGGTATGATAGATACTTTGACCCACTCTGCTCTTCACGTAAGGAACTGAACGGTCATCCGGGAGTATCACGTACCTTCGCCGGTTGTTGGGATACATTCTTCCAGCGTCGCGGTCAGCTCATCGTTGACCTCGCTGAACGTAGCGGCGATGTTCCGCGTCAATTTTGTACGGATCACACCTTCATGATAAGTGTCCTCCGAGTTCAAAAGGCCAATAGTGTGGTCCATCTGAATGAACTGGTGTGATTGTGCCCGATCAGCGCAGGTCAAACCTCCGGGCGAAGGTCGTGTCGTACTTCTTTGAGCGGCTCACGAAAAGATAACACGTCATCTGGCGCCCTTTTGATCTCCTCAATGAGTTGGACATCGGAAACTAGCACCATCCAACGGCGGAAAGTAGCAATCTTGTATATTCCTGGTTTGGTCTGAAGATTCCACTCGCTTCAGCTCGCGCAGTTAATCAAGCAATCAATTCCAATTACTTTTTTGTATCCCTCTTTGAGCATGGGAAGGCCGTCGTAGAGAAAACGGAAAGCAGATATATACGAGAGAATGGGATCGGAAAATCCAATAGTAGGGATTGCGTCGAGCTAGGTACTCGATCAATTAGCGCAGGCCGGAAGGACGATGCAGGACTGACAAAGGGATCCCCCGCTCTGTACCATGTGACGAATAGGAATGCGATGATGAGGATTCCTGTGAGAAATGACAGACTGAGCGTACCCTCGTCAGCCATACTGCGATCTAGCTGGGCACAAACCTTCCCCCACGCCGCCCAGTAGGAGCCACTTTAAATAGGTAATAGGTTTGTGTTTCGTGTTCTTACTGATGGTTTCGATTCATTAGAAATCGGAACTTACTAGGGGCGCTTGTGTTGAAACAACATACAGTAACGTAAAGCAGCACTGATCATTGACCAAGTTACTTTGCTCCCAGCCTCGGATTGGATCGCTGACAGCCTCTTACAAAGGCAGCGTTGCACAGTATTGCGCTCCGTGAACCACGATGTGTTATTGAGATGGCAGTCGAAGTGCCCAGTAACCACAAGTGGAGAACCGTGGAGGGAACTGCTCTCCGAGGTAGAGCCCATTGATACCATAGTCCGCGGCGGTCGAGTATCAATTCGTTTCTAAGGTCGCATCTGGCCTGCTTGACATTGCAGCTCACGTACAATATTTGAGCTCTCTGTGCCCCAATTAGCCAAAAGCAAAACAGGGAGGAACCTTCGCATTCGAGATAAGAGAGGTGATGAGGGTCGCATGGTTGGGTGGCATTTGCTGCGGGCAGGAGTCGAAGAAGCATGGAAAAATCCCCAAAAGGTTTCTACCAGTCCATTCATGAAACCTATGTTGTTCTCATGTATGCCGAAAGATGCTGTTGCATTAATGTCGGTAGGTAGGAGGGGTCACACCTCCGACACAAACCCGCGGCATCAATAACGGCGGCTTCACGAGGAAAAATGGCACAAGGGAAGAAGGGCTGATGTCACTTTTCTTTGAGTAGCGTAGACCCCGTGACTCTCCAATCACGTGATTGTTTCACTTCCATCACTAAGGTAGCGACGTGGGCAGCGGAGTCGGAGCAGACAGCGGCAATTAGTACTACCGCAAAACATACTGTGTTCTTTCCCACACCCCACACACGAGTCACTCCAGCTTGGGATAGAAAGTCACGTGCTCCACAAGACTCCACGAGCACAGTCCCGGCCCGGGACAACCGAAAAGGTGATCTCATAGGAAAGGTGATCCTCATACTTTACAGGCAAGAAAACTTCATCTTTATGTACTGTACTACCAACAAGTCATCATCGACTATTTCTCACGTTTCCGGAACAGTACGTTTGTGTTGCTTGGTAAGCGAGACAAGCCACTACGATACTCGCGCGGAACTCCTTTAGCCTCCTCGAGCTTGACATCATACATACAATAATACGTGCAAGCAACCCCTTGATTGTGTTGGCAGCGAAAAATCGTCCAGGGCTGTAAAATTCCAGTACTTCAGGCAAGAGAAGGTGATGGGGACCGAGATACCCACCACGCATGCAGTCCAAAGCCAAAGGTCAGCTGTTCTGGAGATGTAGAGACCGCTAAATATTTAGCCGCCATGTCGTTCCCTCCCTTTTTACGGAGATTTGAGAAACGGAAGCCATCAAATTCTTCAGGATTCGGATAAAATTCTCCGTCTGTATGAATGGCGCAGAGCGGAAGCGCCACTTGTGTACCCGCAGGAATAGTCAGACCGTTAGAAAATGTGAAAGGACGTAAGGCGATACGCAGCATTGAAACTTGACAAATAATATTAGCAGCTGAGGCGCAAGGCAAAATTAAAATACAAACCAATGCTCAGGCCGTCAAGCCGCTGGGTCTCCCGAAGAAAGCTATCGACCCTATGCATCTTGTCTATTCCGTCTCTGGTCCAACCTTTTTCTCCTACGGCAGCTTCGATCTCTTGACGGAGAGGTTCAATATATTCTGGGTTGGTGAGAAGGCGATATAATACCCGCATAAATGTCTGAGTCATACACGATCAGGACAGGTCGTGTAACGGGACGAGAAAAGAATGAATGCTCCTTACTAGTGTAGTTGTGGGAACAGCCGCAGAGTAGACAAGCAGCATTCGCCGAGCTAAGCCTTCCGCAGACTTCTCGATTCCTGTAGCTTCGCTTAAGAGCGACATGAGCATACTGTCCTGTGTTCCACCGCATGCCATTGAGAAAGCAGGAAAATAGAATGAAACAAGCTGACGAACGGGTGTGTCATTCCATGATTCTCCAAGCTCTTCCATTTTCTCCAAGCGCTCTTCCACCAGAGGTCTGATGAACTCGACTAATTGCCCAATCTTATTTGGAATGTTGCAGACAATCCGGGCAGCTGTCCTATAATTCATACCATTCTTATACAATTGGTCCCATGAAGTATATAAAATTACCAAAACGCACGATTTCAATGCATCTGGAAACATGGATATGATGCTGGCTGACTTGAGAAAATTTAGTGTTAGGTCCAAAACCAGTTCTCGGTATTGAGGATCACGACCTGTAAGGAATCAGCATATACAGTCTTTCACACCATGACTAAACAATCACCCACATAATGTAGCGCCCACAAATATACGATTCGAAGAGCGGGAGATTATTCGTTGTACTGTCGATTGAATGGATACCCTGACCCACTCTGCTCTTCTTATGAAGAACTGACCAGTCTTCCGTGAGTGTTCACGCACCTTTGCTAGCGGTTGGGATACAATCTTCAAGCGTCGCGATCAGCTCATCGTTGACGTCGCTGAAAGTAGCAGCAATATTCCGTGTCATTCTTGTCCGGATCACGCCTCTATGATAGGTGTCCTGCGGATTCAAAAGGCAGATAGTGTGATCTAGCTGAAGGGACTAGTGTGATTGTGCCCGATCAGCACAGGTCAAACCTCCGGGCGAAGGTCGTGTCGTACTTCTTTGAGCGGCTCACGAAAAGATAACACATCATCCGGGGCCCTTTTGATCTCCTCAACGAGTTGGAGATCGGAGACTAGCACCATCCAACGGCGGAAAGTAGCAATCTTGTATATTCCTGGTTTGGTCTAAAGATTCCACTCGCTTCAGCTTGCGCAGCTAATCAAGCAGTTAACTGCAATTACTTTTTTGTATCCCTCTTTGAGCATGGGAGGGCCATCGTAGAGATAACGGAAAGCAGATATATACGAGAGAATGGGATCGGAAAATCCTATAGTAGGGATTGCATCGAGCTAGGTACTCGATCTATTAGCGCGCGCAGGCAAGAAGGACGACGCAGGACTGACAAAGGGATCCCCCGCTCTGTACCATGTGACGAATAGGAATGCGATGATGAGGATTCCTATGAGGAATGACAGACTGAGCGAACCCTCGTCAGCCATACTGCGATCTAGCTGGGCACAAATCTTCACCCACGCCGCCCAATAGGAACCACTATAAATAGGTTTGCTTCGATCCATCAGAAATCGGAACTTACCAGGGGCGCTTGTGAAAACAACATACAGTAACGTAAAGTAGGATTGACCGAATTACTTCGCTTCCAACACCGGATTGGATTGCTGACATCCTTTAATAAAGGCAGCGTGACACAGTATTACGCTCTGTGAAGCCAGCTTAACATCGCAGTTTACGTACAATTTATGATCTCTGCGTCCGTAGTGCGGCTCCAATTAACCAAAACCTGTCTAGCTGTTAATGAACGCAACGAACAACGACTAATGAGAGGATGACAAGTGGTCGTGTGATTGTGATCGAACGGCATTTGCCGCTCAGGAAAGGAGCAAGAGCATGGAAAACGTCAACGTCGTCAACACACTTCTGAACAGTTCGCAATGTTAGATGACAGCTTATCAATCACCTATCCGTGGTTCACGTAGACCCCGTGATTCTGGGATCACGTGATCGTCATCTCCACGTGCCGTCGATCGAGGTACAATACAGCTTACAGCTACAGCAAAACCATCAGCTACAGCAAAACCATATATGCGCATTGAACTTGAACAGATTATTCTATTCTTTTGGGTTGCTGGCGGATCACCGCCACACAAATCACGACTGAGATGCCATCTCACACGATCGACCGAGAAGCCCTTTGTGTGATGAGCTTCAGTGTCGTTGAGTGTTGAGAATTCAGAGCATTCGTGCTTTCACAACGAAGTTAAAAAAGACAATCGATGACATTCACAGGTAGGGCCAAATCAATCAAACTACCCTATAATGCTTATCTATGCATTCGGATCTTGTGCACACGAGGTTTGAGCATGTGTCACACGTGCAGATGCAGATTCAAATTCTGAATGAATTTGCAAGATATGAATGCCCAAACGAAGATGTGCCCTTACGTTGCTCTGTATGTTTACAAGCGTCACTGGTAAAGTGACACCTATTTCTCGGAAGGCGAGAACTGATAGGGGGTGGTATGAATAAGAGGAAGAGGAGCAAAGCAGGATGTGTGGGGGCAGCGCAAAGCGCAGATCATGATATGATGTACGAATCAATACAAGGCCGTATCCATGGATCATATACCATGTCTGCCATCGCCCATGCTAGACATCCAGCCAAATGTTGCATTTGTTGCGTGCAATGCTCATCTGTCAGTTCTGTGTGTTGCGGTCAGTAGAGAACAAGCAACAACGGCCGGGACATGTCGAGAAGCTGTGGGAGGCGGTGGTAAGCGTGAAATGTGAAGTATCAAGTATCAAAATGTTTTTTTCTTTCCCAGAGTCGCCACCGCGTTTCCATACAGTACGCAATATTGCGTCCTTAGTTCGAGTTCCAGCAAGAAACGGGTCGTCTGGTCTGCACCGTCTGCACCGTACGTAAGTTACACGTGCAGTAACAAGTTGTCAAAGTTGTCACGTAAACTGTTTAATGTCTCATTTTTGCCTCGTAATAAGTACAAGTACAGTTGAGTGCCTCGTGCCTCCGGATCCTATCTGAAAGCAGAAAGCACCCGCACCAAGCCGTATCGTATTCCTGTGAGCACGCACGACAATCGGATCTCGATCTCCGTCAAGTTGGCTCCTCTCTCACCTCCAAATCATTTAAAAAGCCCCTCTGCCTGGCAGTGGCTGAAAGTAGGAGGCATTTTATTGTTCTCCCCCTATTGCGATGCGTGAATTTGGTAGGTAGTTGAACGTGTGTTGCAGACGGAGACGGCTTGGCATTGGCATTTGTCATGCCGCCTCACTGGCACGTATCGCAACCTGTCATAAGGCTTGGGATGCTTTCAAACCTTGTTTTACACCGTTTCTCGTTCCACATCGTACTATGCCTCAGTCTACTCATGAAGCCATAAACCTAGGGGGTCCATCCGAGGGCCTCGACATTGGTATAGCTCCCACCTAACGCCGTATTCTTCTTATCCTTACCTTTTGTGTTGTGCAGGCGGTCTCTCTCAACGTTCAACACAAGGCCGATTCCCGCATGAATCTTCCAACGGTGACAGTTCAGGGCATATCTTTTCAATGTACGGAAAGATGGCAGAGGAAGAAGACAATAAGATGACCGAACGCTGGCAGAAAGATGCCGACGGAATCCTCATTTTCGTATGTCCATCGCTATGATGTTACTGCTGTTGCCATTCATACTGTTACTTACTTTACGTCGACTCGGTCGTCATAGGCCGGTTTATTCTCTGCTGCCGTTGCTGCGTTGGTTTCAGTGTCCATCTCGGATCTTAGGCCGGATCCCCAGGATACGTCGGCATTCTACCTCGAAGGTATCTATCAGCTTCTCGCCGAACGCACAGCATCTCCTGCATCCGTCCCTCTCGCTCTGACGAAACCACCCCCATTCTCTCCGCCAAGACACGCGATATGGGTGAATGCGCTGTGGTCCTTGAGTTTGGTTATCAGCCTTACCTCTGCTCTCCTGGCAACATTACTACAGCAGTGGGCGCGAAGATACCTTAGGATCACTCAACCACCCCGGTACAGCCCGCACAAGCGAGCGCGGATCCGTGCGTTCTTTGCCGAAGGCGTGGAACAACTTTACCTTCCCATCGTAGCTGAAGCCTTACCCATTCTACTCCATCTCTCCCTCTTCCTCTTCCTCGCGGGATTTCTCATGTTTTTGTGCAATATCAATCACATCGTCTTCAAAGCTGTAGTTTGGTGGGCCGCACTTTCCGCAATGGTGTACGTGTGCATCACCCTCATGCCAATATTCAAACACAACAGCCCCTACCATGCCCCGCTTTCCCCATTGTTCTGGCGCCTTTATACTGTCGCTGTGTACTCAATCTCCCAAATACTTTATTTAATCACGCCGTTTCGTTCCTTTAGCCTCACATCACAGGAACGTATTGCTGACTTGAAAGACCGGTATCTCGAATGGTTCTTTCTAGGCATGCGGAAGGTGGCCGAAGAAAACATTTGGAAACATTCATCGGAGATTGATGGCCGTATATTGAAATGGACATTTGATTCATTGGACCAAGATCACGAACTGGAGCAGTTCTTTGAAGGCATTTCCGGCTTCTGTAACTCACAAGTGGTCGACGATCCCCACCGCAGCCTCGCAGGACTAGGCGAACTGGAGTTTTCACTTACCTTGAATAGGTTTTTGTACCGTACTCTGACATCTGATCTGGTCTCCGAATCGGTCAAAAGATCACGGGTGGTCGTCTGCGTGACGGCTGTGGAAGCTGCACGCTTTTACTTTGCAGCTCGATGGATGCTTCGTGGGATTTTCGAGTGGGGAGTAGATGGAGTATTACGCTCCGTGCAGATGGGTCATGCTCTAAGGAACTGGATCAAGAACGACAACCGAGGATCGACTCTGTGCTCGCAGGGTATAGTTGCTGGCATTATTGCAACAGTGCCAAGTCGTGATGAGAGTTGGTTGACCCTTGTTAAGGGGCAACTAGACTTATCGGAAGAACTTCTTCGGAACTACCACGCATATGGTGACAGCGTGTTGCTTGCCAACTTGACCCACATTATCCGCCAATTTCTCAATCACCGCGTGGGTGAAGGCCACATGGTCTCCGCGTTGTCGCACGTGCTCCCGTCGATTTCAAAATTTGATGTACGGAATACACTTCCGGAGTTGCAGCACGACTTTTGCGCCTTATGGAACGAAATCGTGCCAGCAGCCCAGAATAGCGGTACTGTGGCCTACAGCGCTCCTTTCGTCATCCTGCAAGTCCCCGAGATACGCACTATATTCGAGGCTTTGCATCAAGGCGCTAATATTCACTTTCCGGCACCCTCGGCGCCTATCGTTAATCATGGCGAACCACGGCTGTTTCCTCTCTGCAATATCCCAGGCCATAAAAAGTCGACATCCAATGGCACGGAAGGCGAGCTAGTTCATACCCCCACTTCCTCCTGATGCTTAAGCCATTGTCCGTCATCCCGATCCAATTGTCCTTGCTCCACGCGGTGACTCGTCGTTCCCATGCCGAGCCGAATGCAGACTAGT
>QFEA01000865.1:0-16932 GCA_003315975.1 Lactifluus echinatus | reverse complement strand
AGCCACCAGACTTTGTGGCTGGGACCAGGAGGGGGACTCTGCCAGTGGCTGCATTATGGTTCGCTCCCAAGTTCGGATACCGTCTCGTGACTATTCTACCGCTCCCTTGTTCCCCTCGTCCCGTGACCTGAGCGTCCCCTCCTGCTCTCCCCCTTGTGTCTCTGAGTCCCCACTCCACCGTGATGGAAGGGAAGGTTAAGGATGGAAGGTTAAGGGCTACAATAAGATGGTGAAACTGAATCCGTTACATTCCATGTGCTACCACCATGCCATTTAAATACAAGTACTCGACAATGATGACATCATGGATATAAGTACGATATCAAATTACATGTCAATTCGGAGATACTTGTGCTTGTCTGCTGTAAAACGGTACAAGAGCGGCATCGAGCTCTTCGGTGAATGCCTCATCGCTGGCACTACCCTGGCCCTTGCGCATGAGTTCATCGATGTGGTGGGCGATCATCTCAACAGGCTTGTTGTGGCGGTTTTTAAAGCCATTGGAAAAGGCATCTTGCAGTGCGTATTGAAAGTCTTTGTCTACGGGGGAGGATGAGCAACGTCGCATACGATATCAGCGACTTTGGTCTGTAAGCTCGTTAGAAAAGGTTGAATAGAAATAGCTCCATGACCTACAGACACGAATGACTTGAAAGCGTTGACGAGCTTAGGGAGTCCAGCAACACGGACAAAGAGAGCGATGAACGTCCTGAGAGTATCGTCGTCGTTTCTCTCCATTAGCGGCTCAATTACTATGAGGAAACATTTCACGAAGTCCAAGGTACAGGGAAAACCATACTCACCATCGTATTCTAGCCAGTCCAAATGGTCGAGTAAAAGGGATCTTTCCGTCGTAGCTTGCACGGCATTGTAGAGTGAGCATCGAGGGCTAAGCTCGGAATTAACGTTCCGGAGCGCCCGGCCACTACTTTCTGAGCCGTCCTCCTGCGTTTGCTTTCGTCTCTCATCATGTTATGACCCTGCCTGGCCCATCGATTGAAGACTCGGTGACAAAGCGTTAACAATGGAGTATCCATCGTGCGCCCTTGATTCTTCTTCTCAGTACCATACTATTTTCCTTCTAGATCGTCTGCGTCGCCGCTCAACGTCGTGCGGCCTTTACACCAATTTGCATCTCCAGACCCCTTCTAGTCATCGTACGCCCCTTTTCTACCTCATTTCACTACCATTTTCTGTTTAGGACGCTTGCCTCGCAAGACAGCGCATCGCCCGACCCCTCTCCTCGTCGGCCGACACAGCGCGGCCTTCTCTTTCTCAGGAAACTCCTTTCACCCTTATCCTTCTTAGTTCGACTCACAACCACCCCGACGACATACATCGCCGTCGAAGGATGCGGACGGCGTTCTTACAATCCAAACGACCGGCCCTCCTCTTCCTACTTTGGCAGTACTATACCTTTCTACCTCACTTCCGAGACGACGCCCATCGTCTCTCTTTACCTTTTGGCTTTCTTACACCTTACGACCATCGACAGACATCGCCGTTATCAGGGCTCGAACACCGTGGTCGTATCCTAAAAAACTGCTTCGCCCTCGAAGTTTTCTGGTGCTAGGTCTTATTCGTTTACTCTCCCCCTTTCGCGTTTGATATTCCTTATGACTCGGTCGCGCTACCTTGGACATATAAAAAGGTAGCTATTTTACAGTAAAATAGATAGGCAATCACAGGGAGCATCTGCGGCTCCGGCTTGTTCTCGAAAACTTCCACGCGTGTTCGACTGTTCTCTCTTCCTTTCCCTCTCTCTTTCTCTCTCTCCCTCTCTTGCTCCATCACCTTCAAAAAGCCGGTCTTTCCACCCCGCTCCTCTGTCGCTCGACTCGTCTCTCGTGCTCGGATCGAATCGGCTTCCTTTCGGCCGATAATTCTTGCACCTGACGCTTCCACCTCTGACTAAGACAACTTGGCCGTTTTGGCCACGAAGATCCTCGGCACCACTTAAACAAGCTCTCCTTGATCCGCTCCGACATCCACTCGCCGACACATCGCCTCATCTGTTGTAGACTCAGGGAGTAGGTTCCATCGATAGGACTCACGGGTACTACACCGGTAGTACTCATATAGCATTCCAACTTGTTTCGGGTAAAACTGCGCGAGCACGGGTGGTTTCCTCTGCCGTCTTGGTAAAATAATAATTGAGGAACGCGAGCGGATCATCCGATGAGCGAGTCCTCCTTTTTGCTTGGCGGGTTGTAGTACTCGTTGAGCAGCTTTACATATGGTGCCTCAAAACGGGCATTGTACGATGCATGAATTCGAAGATGGCGGATGAGAGTACCAATGCAAGGTCGTGCAGGATGCTCCGCTCTGGGTCTACATTAGCCTGATGCGGTGTCGGACGGGATGGACGACAAACTCATTTGGCATTCCCATGCATCCTGGGTGTGCTTGCGACCAGGACACGCCACATCACCTCGGCCTTCATCCAACTGGCACTCGGCCATGCTTTTCATGCAAATTACTCTGACACAATACGGTCAGATGCTGGGGCAACACTCTCTGCCCTTGCACACCTGACTCTGATCAACCCCGTAAACGTAAATACACACCAGCTCATGTCATCCTCCATTGCCCTATCACCCAACCTCACCGGCACGTCCTTCATGACCCGCCATCCATCCACTCACTCTTCACAACACGCCTGACTTGTGAACACCTTCAAGATTGACCTCTCGTAGGTCTCCCCCTTTTTTTTTCGCACTTCGCGCTCCTTCTCTCTCTTGATCTCCAATGGTCTCTACCTTCAATTTCTTGCTTGTCTTTGTCAAACTTCTCCATTATACATACTTCATATACTTGGTACTTTCATGTACTAGTCTAGCTGCCTTCGGGCGAGGACGAATAAATAGATTCAAAAAAAAAGAGCCACTCGTTTACGTCACCCAGTCGCTCGTGGAGACGCGGCTCATAAAAGACACGCGATAACAACAAATTATTTGCCTGTTGCCTACAAGGGTATAAAGTAAATTCATGAAACTGGGGTTCTTGTGTAAGAATATGATACGAACAGTATCCCTTTGGCTTCCTTTGTCTGTATCAAATATCCGCGGTCAAGATAGGTATGAATTTGAATTCGTCTGGGTGTGCGTCAGTCACTACTAGCGGGTCGCGCAGCGCAGGCACTGGAGGAACAAACGAGCTGACAGCGGGATGCGTCGGGTTCGGCACAGACAAAGAGAGCCAATCCAAGCCCGTCGAGGGTGAGGTCAAGCTTAAGCGTCATTTTATCCTGGTGCAGATTTGCGGTCTAGGTTCCTGTGACATTGCTGGAATACATTGTGTGTAAGTCGCCGTCTTCCTGTGGAAATTATTATGAAGATCGACATCCTCAAAGAAGATGTACATACTGGCACAGGCACTGGTTGCAGCTGGTTAGTCAAGTTGTATCGTAACTCGATTCGGCCAGGCGCAGTTGTTACATGTCGAGGAACGATCATAGTATTCGTCACTGCATGCCCTGCCGTTAGTGTCAGGGACCTGACCTAACCGTCTCATTGCGGGCTCAGCACCAAGCGCGCCATAAATTCCGTTTGCTATGGCCGACGAAGCCAAGATGAATGACATGCCGGAGTCCAGGACTGCAGTTGGACATACATAGCCTGATCGTGAGCGACCAAGTTGGAGCGGCGTTGCTGTGCCGTTGATGTACATGGTGATTGCATGGACTCCCACTTCCCAGAACAGCGTGCCCTGGCGTTCTGTACAAGTGTTGAGTAACGAATCTGGCTTGGATCAGGTACCAGTTCTGAGGGATGCCGCCCAATGCCCAGCATTGATGGGATGGCAGTTGAGCCAGGTCGCGAAAGAGAGAACGAGATGAAACGAGATGACGGGGGTAATTCGGCAGGTGTGATGCTGAAGAGATTGGAAGATACTGGAGCACCGTCGTGGCCATTTTCACCCGCGGTAACGATGGACTGTGCGATGACAGAGTCCAGAAGAAGAGCGAGGCCAAGAAGACCATCGAATTCATGCTCAAGAGGTTCCGAGATGTCGGTTGTCGCGGTGGCTATGATGAAGTAGACCGTCAATCAGAGATGGCACGGTGAATGATTAAACATGCGCACCAAAAACCTGACTCAGGCTGTATCCTCCTATCTGCACGTTATCCTAGTATATAGGCCGGCTCACGTTACCAGTGAGGTACCCAATTAAAAACTGAGGGCCTGTGGCGACACCGGAAACTGAAGGGTCATATTGACACCCTTTAGCACCAAAGCATGTTGAGGAAGTGCAAGATGCCGAGGTGAGCCACTAAAAGAGGTGCGTGACTTGCAAATGGTTCATCGACGGAATGAGGACCAACCATGTCAGAAGACTCCATGTCGACCTGGAGGGAACAATTTTGACTATTACTGCCCACTTGCACGTGACCGTGTAGACGCTGAAGCCAAGGAAAGTAAAAACTTATCAGCACGCGAGGTAAGAGAGGGAAGGGACAGGGAAGGGAGGCCACAGGAAACATAAACAAGCAGTGCGGCATGTGATGGAAATAGAAACGCGCAAAAGCAGCAGGAACGACAGCAAGCGAGATTAACGATGATGGGAGGGGTAAGCTGCAAGTTGCAACGCGCCCAAACCAGGGGCCAAAGCACTGGCACAGAAAAGCGCCCAAGGGCACAGGTCTCGACGTGGCTGCGTGGTGGCGTCGAGGCGAGGACGAAGAACAGCCCCCGGTGATATGAACGACATCGAACCATATAGACAACTACAGAATCCGCGTAGCCCCGCATCCTCGAGATCGGGGCCAAGGAGTTTGGGAAACAAAGGCTTATTATGAGCCAACAAAGTCAGCTGCGTTGAAGAGAGAGAAGACTCACGCTTCATACATGCCAGTCCCGAGCATGTCCAAGCGCAGAATAATGCCAGCGGGGCCGCAGCACTCTCGTCTCTAACTTCTCTAACTCTAACACTTCACTGTGCACGGTCTCAGCCACAAGTCTGTGGAGCCGCTTTTCATCTCAGCTCGCGGGCCACCTATTTCGTTCCGTTCTATCATATACCCCTCATCATTTTTCGTCTTCGTATTTGCTATGGCCGCACTCCGTCTTGACGCATACATGGCCGGACAATTAAATCCGTTCAGGGTCATCACCAAAAGCTCGAATGAAGTTTCCGACCTCATGGAAGCAATCAAGTCAAAGCTACCGGAAGCCCTCAAGGATGTTGGTGCCCACCAACTCACCCTTTACAAGGTCGATTTATCAAAGGATGATAACCTCGAACAATCGGCGCTTCACGCTGAAAAACAGAAGCTCAGACCGTCCCATGTTCTCTCCACAGTATTCTCGCAGCAGCCTCCAGCGGGGAGGGTCCACATCCTCGTTGAGGTTCCCGTTCTCAATGAAGATGACGACGAAGACGACGATGGAGATGGCAACGACGATGTACCGCCCCAGTTGTCCGTTGTGCAAACACGTCACCTTTGGGATGTGATCACTATAAAGGCATTTTCTCAGGGGGACTTTGGTGGGCAGGACGCTATCGAGCTTAACGAGATGGTCGAACTGGATCGTAACAAACCAGAGCCGGCCTTTCTTACGAAATTCAAAACCGATCTGCAGCGGCGGCGTTGGATTGAGTCTACAGTATGTTTTTTCGAATCACGTATCGCAATAGTTATTGAAATTGCCATAGAACACTCTGGTTCCGGCTCTCAAGAATAAATTTCATGATTTTGACAACTACTTCGAAGACGCACCCCCGGACGTCGAGCAAAAAAAAGGGCGCATTGCCACCGAATGCGAACTTTGTCATTTCACTTGCGCATTTTTATTCGAGGGATGGAAGGAAGGTGTCATCAAAGCCACGAACATTCGCTGGATACTTGATAACTTGGGGTGGTACTTCTGTTCTATTTTCGGTACAAGAGAACGTCACGCATGGTGTGTTAATATTGTTCTGTTATCTGCTCTGGAGATTACATCTATTGCAGCGGTGGCGACTGGCCGTTCACAATTATTGTTTCTATTGAATCCGACAATGACAAGGGATATCGCTACACCCCACGCAGCGACTTTTATATATCTGTTGATTTTTTGGTCCAGCTCCTGATCGAATTTCAATCAGTGCCTGATAAAAGCGACCAATATCGGATGCTTTTTCATGCTGCATGTGCGGCCCGAATGGGGCGCCAGATTTATAATAAGCCGTTCATAGTCGTGGCACTATACATCGAAAATTCCGGGCAAGTGACACGGTATTTTGTTTTTCAAGATGACATTCAAGATGACGACGACAGCGACAGGATGGTACGCTTATTTGAATCCAAACAATCCTACATTTTTCTTACTGGTTCTTCTAGGTTTCCTATGTCTCGGACGTCCGAAACTGGAGGCAACCTTCGGAGTTCTTTGCCGGCATGTTCGAGATATACAATTTGGTATCGATTATACAAAGCGATAGACCTAAGCCTTCAAAAGGCGATCAGAGACTCATCAGGTTACTCCGTTCCGAAATCCCGAAGCATCACAAAGACGCATTCAGGTCGAAGAGGTCGCATGATGACACCGGCACCAGCCTGTCTAAGCGATCTAAAGTAAGTCGCGGGCACCGAGGCAGAGGCCAAGGCCAACATGGCTTGCGGTGTCACGAGCACGTCTACCACGATCGCCAGGTTGTCGATGCATTCACTCGGGCAGGGTACACGCTGGAATCGAACGATAAAGACGAGAATGGCTGGGCGCCGCTGATCCAGGTAAAGCAACCAAGCACACTGTCTTTTAGCTTGACTTGAACTGATGAGGTACATGCAGCTGAAGCCCCTCATGCGATACGTCAGGCAACCCAATGGCAGCTCTGCTGTTGTGAAGCTGCTCCATTCCGACTCTGAAGAGCTCCAGATTCTCTCCGACCTCCACCAGATCAATTCCCCATATAACCACACGATTCCCTTACTTGATACGCTCACATGTGACAGGGCGGTATTTGTCGTTCTTCCTCGAGCCACTCCCATAGATATTGGATTCGAACTCGGGAAGTTTCGCAACAACATTACGGAATTCAGTCGGCAGTTGATAGAGGGTGTCGCATTTTTGCATTACCACGGTATTGCGCACCTCGACATCAAGCCCCAAAACGTTGTTAGCCTTCGAAACCAATTGTTGATAATCGACTTTGATATCTCTGTCCGTGTCTCTGGCCCGGATGCGTTGATCGATCGCTGGTGCGGGACTCCTGGATGGATGGCCCCAGAGATTGGTCGTGAGGATGGGCCCGGGCGTTCGTACAGCCCTATACGAGCTGACTTGTGGTCTTGTGGCCTTTTGCTCCGTTATCTTGCAAGTAAAGGCGCCGTTGAAGAAGAGAACCCGTTCAAGGTACTAACACGGCAGCTGTTGAACAAAACACCGCAGAATCGACCCCTGTTACATCAGCGCTTCGCCTCGTCCACGGTAGGTCATTCGTTGAGAGGACTGGAACGTGGATTAAAACGACAAGCGGGTGCCCTTCCTCATGATGCAAAGCGACTGGCCGTCTCTCCTAAATGACATTGACATTATTATTCTAACTAATGAAGCTCCTGTCGAGCATATTTGGTTGTAGAGAACTCTTTGTGATTGTATGCCATGTTTTCATAAATGTTCATGTTACGGTTTTTCGAGCTAGAGCACTAAGGCTGTTGGACAAACTTGAAGATGGCACAAATTCGCTTGCCAACACCGGACGTACGCTAGCGCAATAGTCGGATTTTCTTGGAGTCATAACGCGCTCGGCCTGTGAGAGTACTAAGCCTTGGATCTTACTCTTTCTAACCGAACCGAAACCGACCTCGGTGGTACAGGCACGCAAACGAGTGATGTTTTGTCCGTTTTGCGAATCCGGCAATACCATATTTCGACGACCCACTGACAGTTTCTATCCTCCTCCACTCGCTGCGCATACACCATCGAAAAAATATCTTTGCTACCCTGAACCGGGCCTCTTAGACAGCGGGGACATCCAGAATATCGAGGAACCGATTCCAGAATTTAGTTTTGTTTCTACTATTTTCCATTTTGAAGACTGGGCCATGGTCATCGGTAATCCCGGGTGGCGGACGGCGGACACGACGTCGAGAAGTACATAATTTATCGTGCCGCCGGTCCCTCCGCTCTGTCATATGATGCCACTGCCGTCGATCGCTGCTCAGTCGGTACAGTCCCGATGTCGAGGTTAAGGGCGCGCAAGGACGATAAAGGGTTGAAATCCGTTTTTATTTGTTTGTACTACGTACGAGAACAAGACTGAGACACATCTAGATACAAGTATCATATGAAAAAGTACCTTTAGGGGCTCGTAGATACAAGTAAATCAAATCTTGATGTGGCCAGCAAATAGTTATAGTCGGGCTTGTCCAATCTGCAAACCACCGGTCTCATGGCCATTCACCTTCCCTTCGATATTTTAACACTGATATTCGAGTGCGTCACTGATGCTGATGACTTGTACCAGGTCAGAAGAGCTAGCCGAATTTTGTGCGCGGCGGCTACGCCCCTTGCCTTTCGCGTTCTTTACGTCAACATACGCTTTAGCACACGAAATTTTAGAGACCTAACTGGATGCACCTAATATCGCCACACATGTCAGAGAGGTCATTTTTCACGATTCATACAGAAGACATGGAAAGACAATGATATTTGGTAAGCAAAAAAACTCCTCGGGCTGAGGCTCGCAGTAGCGCACGCCATGTGCATTTCATCTATCTTTATTCACTGGTAGGCGGCGGGACCAACACTTCACGCGACGTGATCGATTCATTCGCTCGCATCCATGAGCTGCCCATGCTTCAAGATATTACCCTGAGGTCCTACTCCTACTATATCAACCTTAGCCGGGAAGATTCCTTGACTCGGTATTACCGGGCCAGGAGTCTGCAGTCCTCCGCAATCACTGGTCTTTCCACCAGTTTCGCCACCCATACATTCAAATTGAAGTCTCTTTCTTTCTTCAACCTACATGTCAAGCACTTCGCCACTCTCAAAGCCCCCCACGTCCAAGCTGTCTTCGCAACCCTAAAACGTCTCCATATCTCAATTCTCTGTCCCTCGACCGACGGAGGCCTGTCGTTCTCTAATTGGGGGCAATTCTGGTCAACTTTCCCAGATGGTATCTTTGCGCCCACACAAAACACACTCACGACGCTAGCTTTGTTCAGCGGCGCATTCGTCGGCGCCTTGGATGGGCTATCCCTCACCATGCTGACCTTCCCGCACCTCCGTGCGCTTACCCTCTGCAAGTTTGTCTTTGACCCCGATGTCACCATGGAGGCCTTCATATTGCGGCACGCACAAACGCTGGAGCGCCTCACGATGCTCAGATGCGAGCTCCCCATCACGGCCCTAGAAAATAAGATTCTGTCCGCACCGAGCCTCGTCGGCCCCCGTGGTTGGGCGCGCGTATGGGACCTCTTCGCGGCGGGGCTCCCCGTTCTCATCGCGCTTTACGTTGAGCATTCAGGCACTGAACCCGCCGAAGAAGAGGGAAAGTACGTGATGGTTCGTCCAAATGGAAGTTCAATGCCTTACAACAAATGCCGTGTGGACGCGGAGCACGACGCGGCTGATATAGCTGCCTTGCAACGCTTTCATGCAATCGTCGCTGATCGAGCAGAGAAAAAATGTGAGACGGTATGAAAGTTGTCCTGTGCAGACTTGGAAAGGAATTGACGCCATGGCGTAATGTAGCTCGAAGAGCAGGCTGTTTTCAAGCGTAACGTAGGGCAGCGCACTATATACGGGCGTGTACACACGTGGGTGGTATGAAACAGGCTGTTGGCGAAAGCTCCATGAAAGCAGGGTATCCTTGTGACAGAGCCGCAGTTTTGTGGGGAGAGTTGTAGCTGGCTTCGTCACGGAGGACACAGGGCCAGGGGAGCCATACATGATATGCCACAGCCGTCGACTCGTCCCGCGTTTGCGCGGGACCTGCGGCATGACCGCTACGGCGGCAGCAGCATTAGTGTTAGCGTCGTCGTACGCGACCCACACGCGCGCACAAAATGTGCCGTCCGCCTGCAAACGTCTCCCAAGGTTTTGGTGTCACGTGGCCGTGCTAGCTAATGTAGTCACTTCCCATACAGTAGAGCAGCTGAATTTGCTTTCAGAAATGGTGATGGAATGCTTTCGAAGAGATTGAGGTTGAGGTGAATTCAGAAGTCAGGGATGCCGTTTATTTGAAAAAAAAAATCTTTCTGAAAGGCTCTTGTATCATACCTTTACTAGGATGAATACTAGTGTAGTACACATTTTCCAACCACTGCATGAGTGTAGAGAGCAGAAGATATATTCTGAAGCATGATAATGTGCTTTTCAAGTCTGTTCAGTTAGATATAAGAGGATCTCCCGGCATCACAATATATGGCCATGAAGCCGTAGCCGACACTTTTGATATCTATCAAAGTGGTAAATCTCCAGCACCCTGGTGGGGACGTGGCCAACAGTGGAGTGACCTGCTCTCCTGAGCTGTTCTCCAACTGCAATACGTCCGAGTCATGGCACCAGTTAAAGCCTCACACAGGACGACCGTCATACCGCTTCCCGCTCTTCCTCTGCTCGACGAGAGACGATCCCACCAAGGCGATACAAGGCGTCCATATCACTGGCAGTCACGCCGTGTCAGCCCAGATCAAATACGGCGTAGGATATCCTATTTCCAGGAACCACGTACTTGTAGGTTGGGTTATAAAAACTGTAGGTGTAGGGCCCACGGTGTTCAACATGTAGCCCGGTAAGGGTGGGGAGTCCCGTCGCGAAGAGGTCCCATATGCGTGCCCAACCACAAGAGGCGGGAATCGCTGCATCCAGATTATTATCTTGAATGGCCGAGTGGGGGAGATCGCACAGACGTAGCAGAAGGCGCCTGAGCGTGCATCCGTGCCGCAATATGAAGGCCTCCGTGCCGACATCTGGCTCGAAAACAATCCCGCGCAGAGAGAGCTCGCAGAGGTGCGGGAAGGACAACGTGTCGAAGGACATCCCCGATGAGGCGCCCACGGATACGTCGCTGCTTAAGGTGAGTGTCATGAGTGTGTTCTGTGTGGGCGCAAGGACACGATGCGAGACGGTTCTCCAGAATTGGTACCAAGAGGAGGAGGGCGTGTCTCCGTGGGTCGTTCTGTCAAAGAGGACCGAGAGATCGAGATGTCTCAGGGTCGTGAGGACTGTTTGGAATCCCGGGGATTCAAGTGTGACAATGTGTGTGACGAGTAGGTCGCGCAGAGAAAGAGACGTCAAAGTGGGTGCACGTATGGCGAAACTGGTGGAAAGGGCACCCAGAATGGAATTCTGCAAGGTCAAGTAACCCAGGAGATCGGAATAAAGCAAGCCATGAAAGTCCGAGTAAAAGTCCAAGTCAATCTTCTGGAGCATGGGCAGCTGGTGGATGCGAGCGAACGAATCGGCCAGTTCGCGTAAAGTGCTAGTCCTGACTGATAAGTGAAAAGCATAGGACGAGCCAGAGTCTCAGAGATTTTTCTATGATGTTGTGGTGATATAGACTTACCGTGACTCATTATCCGGCCACTTCTGACACCATCTATATCGCGAAAAGAGACCTCTCTGACGTGTTCAGCGATGTGAGGTACGTCCAGTAGACGTCCAAAATTCGGGGCAGTATCGCGTATGCCCGCTACAGAAAGGGCGCGGAAGGCAAGAGGTGTAGCTGCAGCGCACAAAATCCGGCTGGCTCTTCTGACCTGAAACAGGTCGTCGACATTAGTGATGCCCTTTAATATCAAAACTAGAATCTCGAAGGGAATGGGAATGGCCATGAGGCCAATCGTTGATGTCTACTGGTGCCAAAACGTGAACAATAACGAAGGGCTCTCCTAGCTAGTTCACCATGGCATCAATTCCATTCAAAGTCCGCAACTTTCATACCGCCTCACATGTTTTCTCTGCATGCCTCCGTTACTAACGGAGGCCTGCAGAGTCAGGTAATGATCGAACTGGCCACTCTATGAGCTACGACTGCTCGAGTCGAACCCCAGGCTAATAGCCTGGAGCATGGGCAGCTCGTGAATGCGAGCGAATGAACGGATCAGGTCGTATGAAGTGTTGGTCCCACCGGCTGCCATGATAAAGATAAATGAAAAGCACACGGCGCGAGCCTCAGCCAGAGGAGTTTGTCGGCTTACCATATGACATCTCCTTTCCATGCCTATTAACATATGAATCGCGAAAAGTGACCTTTCTGACGTGTGTGGCGATATGAGGTACTTTCAATATGCGTTTAAAATTCCGTGTGCTAGAGCGTATGTCGACGAAAAGAACGCGAAAGGCAAAGGGTGTAGCCGCCGCGCACAATATTCAGCTAGCTTTTCTGACCTGGCACAAGTCACTGACATCAGTGACGCACTCTAATATCAGTGTGATAATCTCGAAGAGAAGGTGAATGGCCATGAGGCTAGTGGTTTGCGGATTATACATGCCCGACTATTTGGTGTTAAAATAAAGAATGACGGTGATGGAAGGAAGGTGGATAGGCAAGGGAATGGCGAGCGAGAGCTCCCAAACATAGGTATGAACGTAGGGTATGATCATAGAATCCAAAAGGGGTGTATCCGAATGTGGCACACTTGGAATTCGGACGTGATTGGCATTGGCATGCCCGGTGGAGTCTGGCTTAGCACGCTGCAGGGGTGGACGCTCGGGAGAAGACGTGTTGGTTTTCCTTATGTCAGCCGTGTATCTACATCTGGTTCGCATCTCCTCTCTATCTGATCCGCGTTTCCTCCTTCCTGCCCCGCCTGTCCTCCATCCCCTATTCCATGCTCCCCTCCTGCGAAAAGCGGTGTCCGCACCGCGTCACTGGCTGTCTCCCCTGCTTCCTCCTCCTTGTCTTGGTCCCCTTCTTCGTCTTGGTCCTCGTCCTCCTTGTTGCTTTCCCTCCACTTCTCTTGATCTCTATCCAGCTTGCTGCCCGGTCTCGGTATGAACTCTCGTAGTCTTCTTGTGCTGAACTCCCCTTCGACCTCTGCTCCTCCCAGTTGCTCCAACTTGTACGCATTCCTTATGCGTTGCTTGACTCGGTAGGGGTGTGACCATTTTGGTAATATTTTACGTTCCGTTTTGAACGTGTAATCTAGATCACTGCGGTACACTTGAACTAGTTGTCCCTTTCTGAATAGAACCTCACCTTGTTTCTTGTTCACGCGTTTGTCGAACGCGTTTTTTCGTGTGATTGCGTGTCTTACTATGGCCTCGTACCCGTCCACGCGTTGCTGTGCCGCGTACGCTATGTGGATCGCTGCATCCTCCTTGCCTGCCTCTGTCGTTGCCGTGTTTATGTCTGTGCTAGGGGTGTTGACTGCGATTCCAAGCAGGAGCTCTTTGGGTGTGAATTTCAGCGCCGGGAGTATACGGTAGTTTAGGGCTTTGACTGCCGTGTCGAGGTGTTCCGGCCAGTTCTTGGGAAGCCCATCCCACTTGGTCTCGCTGTCCTCTTCTCCTAGCTCTGGGGCGCACATTCGCTTCAGCACATGGAGGAGGATTTTGTTCGTTCCTTCCACTAGGCCGTTGACCCAGGGTGAGTACGCCGGTGTGATGTGATGCTTTATTCGGTTTGTCTCGCAGAACTCGCGAACCGCTGCATTGTTGAAATGGGTGCCGCCGTCCGTCATGAAGGTTTCTGGTGTGACAAAGTGCCTGATGATCGTTCCCAGCGCATCGACCGTAGTCTTTGCTGTGCCCGCTGTTTTGATCTTGAACGCCCATACATGCTGCGAAAACGTGTCCAAATACAGCCCGATCGTATGGTACCCTCCTTTGCCTGGCGGCATTGACAGGTAGTCCCCTACGAGCAGCTCGAAGGGGTGGCGCCGCGTTATTGGTTGGAGTAGGGTGTTAATGCGTGCTGATCCGAAGCTTTTGCACTGGGTGCATGCCTGGATCGCCTGAACTATTGACTGGTCAAGGTTTGGGCTCGTTATGCGGTCTGTCAGTGCAATCTTTATACCATCCCTTCCCATATGTCCGCCGTCTCTGTGCTGCTCTGCTGCCAGTTGCCTGGCTTCTGCCTGTGATACGCATTCGGTGCGCGTTCTTGCCCTCGTGCTGGTTCCTCCATGTAACCTCCACAGTTTCCCGTCTTCGATCATGTGTTGGGATGCCCTGTGCCGCGCCCGTTTTTTATCCCTTACTGTTTTCGCGCTGTCTTTCCCTCTTATTGCGTCAATGACCTCTATGAAGAGGTGTTCGTTCTGTAGTCTCTGTTTTAGTTCTGCGACTTGATCCTGGTCACCTTCATCCACTGTCAATAGTATGTCGTTTACCAGACCCATCGTTTCGTCCACGTCAGGGTTGACCGTCCATGCACTGCCGTCTCCTTGTTGCTCGGACTGTCCTTCCCATTGGCGGCTGAGTCCATCCGCCACAACGTTGATCTTTCCCGGGACATGGCGTACGTCAATTATCTGATGTGCTAGGATTCCGTCTCTCCAACGAGCGTGGACCGCGCTTGGCTTGTCACTCAGCAGCGTATCCCGTAGGGCCTGGCAGTCGGTCTCTATTTCAATGGGGAATCCCCATATGATGTCCGCAAATTTGTCTAAGGTGAATTTTAGTGCTGCGAATTCCAGTAAGAATGGCTTGTACTTAGCTTCGGTTGTGGATGTGCGCTTTGATGCGAACGCGATTGGGTGTGTCTTGTGAGCGATCGTTCCATCTGGCTTTGTATATGGAGACCGCTGTGATAGAACCCCTGCGAATCCTTCTTTACAACCGTCTGTTGTGACAATAAATGGTGTGCCATCCCACCGGGGTCCTCTAAGGATCGGCTCCGATGTAACCGCTACCTTTAGTTGCAAGAATGCTTGTGTGTGCCTATCCTGCCATTTATCGTCCAGCATGTATGTCCCCATGGTTCGCCTGTACGTGCTCTTAGTGCACGGTTGGGGTAGGGCGACACCTGCAAGGAGGTCTCTCAAGGGCCCTTCCACTCGCGCGTATCCCCTTATCAAGTCTCTAAAATGACCGGTCAGGCCTAGGAATGACGCTAGGTTCAGCGCGGTTGGGGGCCTTCTCCAATCCACTATGGCCGTCAGCTTTGCGAGGTCCGGTAGGACCCCGCGTGTTCCCACTCGTGCACCGGCAAAGACTGCCTCCGACATGAACAGCTGCGATTTTGTCGCGGATAGGGATAGTTTCCGCTCTCTGACACGGTTGAAGATTAGTGTTAGTTTATCCATCATCTCGTTGAAGGTGTCTGCTGCTGCGCCGCCATCGTCGACGAATATCTCTAGTACCTCCTGAGCGATTAGGTCATGGAGGTGTTTTGCTGTGACCACCGCAAATGCCGTGGGTGCGCCCGTTAGCCCGAATGGCATTCGTACGTACCAAAAGTGGCCCAAGCCTTCCACGTAGAAGGCGGTGTATGGCCGGGACGCTTCATCTATTTCGACCGCGTAGAACCCTGATGCAAAGTCGATGACGCTGACGTACCTGTGACCACTCAGCCTGTGTTGCTTTGCCCTGATGTCCCCCTGCGGCATTGGGGCTACTTTGGTGTGCGTGTTTACGTCCTTGAAGTCCTGGCAGATTCGCCACGTTTGCTCTTGCTCACGCGGTTGTGTCTGCTCGGTTGGTTCTGGTCGGCATGGGACCTGGAAGCAAGGTGTTAGCCCTGCTGCTTCACACTCCTCGTTTACCTTTCGCTGGAGCTCCTCCAGCGTCAGCCCTGCCCCGTCGTGCTGTTTTTGCCCAAGTGTTGTGGGTGACACGCACTTGATCTTCGCCGGGTCTGCTCGCTCGATGATCCCCGCCTCCAGCATTTCTAGGATTTTTTTATGCAGGTATCTGCGCTGTGGCGGTGTGAACGTGCGTTGCCTCGTTTTCATTGGGAGTTGGGCGTCCTTCGGTATGTCGAGGTTGAGCGTTGCCTCTTTTGCCGGCACCACCTCGCGAACCGAAAGTGCGAAGCAGTCCGCGTACGATGCTATTAGTTTGTGTGCCTCTGCCATTTCGTTCTGTGTTAGATCGTTTCCTATTCTTACCGCTGCGAGGATTGCTTCAACCCTTCTTGGGTTGAACGGATCGGTCTGCCTCGTGAAGATCCCGTCTACCCTGTTGGGGTTGCCTGCTTGTTCTCCTTCTGCGTTGTCGATTACTTGGATGTCTCGGGTGCTGGTTTGCCCGTTTGCGGGTATCTGTTTCCAGTCACACGCTCGATGTACGCCTCGTTTTGCCAGTTTCGCGTAATGTGGGTTATCTACCCGGTTCGTCAGTACTGCTGTGCATGTGTTGTCACATACCTGGATTGTATCTGTGGTGTACTCGTGGAGTGCCTTGAATGCTCTCAGCGTTGGCTTTCCAACCAGGAATGACCATCCACCGCCGCTGTCGAATACTTCAAATTCCCCACGTGCTTTGACGCCCTCAATTTCTACCGTTCCAGTCCAAACTGCTTGTGAGTGGGCGAGAGCTCCATTTGCCATGCGTAGCACTCGGCTCGATGGGTGCCAGTTGCTGATTCTGTGTTTTACCTGTTCGAACACACCAGTGCTCATTACATTGACCATTGCACCGTCGTCGAATATTGCCCGTACTCGCACCACCTCTCCCTTTGGGCCATGTAATCCAATCTCGTGCACGAATGGTTTCTCCACGCTCGGCTTTTCCTCGCCCTCGACTGCGTACAGGTCGCACACCTGATGGTCGTCCTTTAGTTCCTCGTTTATCCGCTCCCCTGCTGCTTCGTCGCATCTGTCGGAAACCAACTGGATTTGTGGAACTACGGCCCGGTTGGTTGGTCCAAGTACATTGCCACAGATTGCCCGCCAGCGTGACTCCTCTCGCGAGAGGCGATTTGGGTGGCTCTCTGGTACGCTGCACCGTGCTGCTCTGTGCCCATGTGTGCCGCACTTGAAACACTCGCTACTGCATATTGCAGCTGTGCCTGGCCTGAGTGGGACTGGTGTTGCCTCTGTCACCTTGTCGG
>QFEA01000863.1:0-11539 GCA_003315975.1 Lactifluus echinatus | reverse complement strand
CTTCGTGTCTTTGACCATTGACTTCCATCCCCCATGGACGGTCCCTGTGCAACTTCGACAAGCTAACAACGCCACGTCAGTTATTGAATGAGTGTCTGCCACCACTGATAAGTTGAGCGTACGATCGGATGCCATATTCGCTAAAGAACTCGCTCTCGTCGAGCATCTTTTCCAATATACTAACCAAACGCTCCTTGCTGGCTAGCGCTAGCAAGAAGCGTTCACCGCGACCGCGAACTATGTGGCAATATTCAGTGACGGCCAAATCCGAAAAAAAAAATGAAGACACCTTTCATATTTGCCATATTCCTACTAGACACTTCGGGTCTATTTTCGAGAAACCAGTCCATTCGTTTCTTAAAGCCAGGAAACCGGTTAACAACGGACGGCTCAAGTGTGAGGGTCGCATATAAGGGAATGAGCCCAACGAGGCTGCGGACAGGCAGTTGCATACTGTAATCGCCCCATTGAATCACATCGTAGTACATGCCGTCCCGCTCGTTCCATAGGCTAAGTTCATCTTCACCGTTGTGATACGTCATAGCATCAGCAATGAAGATGAAATGCTGTGATACGAGGTCAGCCTATGAGCTCACAGTGGCAAAAAGAAGGCTCGCCTCGAAAAATTTCGATGCGATGTCTTCATACACAGGGTTATGCTTGGCCAATTCAAGGGCCATGCTCAGCCTGAGTAGCGACGTTAGGTAATTGTCTAGTCGAGGTGTCTATTCAGTGTTCAGTGAAACTTACATGTTTAGGCAATAAAATGCCATCCACGCAGTACCGTCGGCCTGGCGCAGCTTGCCCCCCGTCGGTAACGGCTCTGAGCGGTTAAAGACGCCGATATTATCCAAGCCGAGAAACCCGCCTTCGAATACGTTTGCCCCATCTGCGTCCTTGCGGTTGACCCACCATGTGAAATTGAGGAGCAGTTTCTGGAATACACGCTCGAGGAACGGAACATCCTCCCGGCCATACAGCTTCCGCTCAATCTTAAACACGCGGAAAGTCGCCCATGCGTGCACGGGCGGGTTGACATCCGAGAAGTTCCACTCGTAGGCGGGAATTTGTCCATCGGGTTTCATGTACCATTCACGGGTGAGCAGGTCAAGCTGCTTCTTGGCAAATGCAGGGTCGACGATGGCGAGAGGAATACAATGGAAAGCGCTATCCCATGCTGCAAAGTAAGGATATTCCCACCTACGAAATTAATTCATGCCAAATCCTTATTCGAGGATGGGTAATAATTTACTTATCAGGCATTGATAATATGTCGGAGGCATAGAGATGCATCCAATCCTGTGTGTAGGAAATGTTAAGTCGCATGTATTTTAGCACAGTTTACGAAAAGATCACCTTATTACTCCTCAAGAATTTGCGGGAAGGTGGTGGGCGTGGCTGTGCGGGATCACCATCAAGCCATTCGTTCGCAATAAGCTTGTAGTACTGCTTTGTCCAGAGCATACCGCTCAGTGCCTGGCGCATGATTGCACGTAAATCGTCCGAGACATATCCCTGAGTCAGGTTATAATAGAATTCGTCTGCTTCGACGCGGCGCTCCTCGATGGCATCGTCGAATAGCCCTTCGTCTTCCAGCGTTGGATCCTTTTGTGGGGTGGTTGGCGTGAGCTTGAGTCGTACGACAGCGCACCCGCCTCTGCCGGGAACATCCCTAAAAGTGTAATGCGCGGCGGATTTGGTACCAGTCCTATCGGGATTGACAAACTGTACGCTAAAGTGCGGGACAGGAGTGGCGCGTCCGGAGCCAGAGTCGGAGTCACTTCCGTTAGAGTTATGCTCCTTGTCATTGGTGCTCGTCTTGGATCTTCCGTTGACACTCTGATGAACGGGCAAGCGGTGTGCGGTGACGATGTGGTCATGGAATGCATCCTTGACGAAAGGAGACTTGTTCGGGACCTCCCACAGACGCATGAAGTTTGTATCATTGTCGGTGAACAGTAACTCGGGTTCTACTGCATCGTCGTCTCCGTCCACACCATCATGGATGGGTTGGCCGTCAGGCCCGACAGGAGGGGGAGACGGGAAACAGTACAAGTGGGTCTTTTCGAGCGTGTCGTGGGAGACGGTTATCCGGTTGTCGGTGGTGGCAGACAGGGTGGGCCGTGGCGGAGGTGGGATGGTCCAAGACCAGCTATTGGGGAACCACAGCTGAGGGATGATATGTAGATTGGCGGGATCAGGACCCCGATTATATGCGGTGATGCGAACGTAAATGTTGTCCGGGCTATCCTCATCCTTTGCGTACTGGCCAAGCAAGTTACTCTTTCGCCCGAGGGTACACACAGAAAGCACAACTTACTTCGACAAAAACGTCCCAATAACGGTCTTCGTCGAAGACGTCGGTGTCAAGGATCTCAAACTCGACAACCTCGCGACCGCGGTGCTGGTTTTCGCGCACGATATCTTCGTACGGATAAGCCTTCTGCGGGTACTTGTATAAAAACTTCATGTACGAGTGCGTGGGCGTAGAGTCAAGATAGTAATACAACTCCTTGACGTCCTCCCCGTGGTTTCCTTGGGGGCCCGAGACGCCAAAGAGCCTCTCCTTGAGCATTCTGTCGTTCTCGTTCCAGAGGGCGAGCGAAAGGCAGAGACGCTGGTGGTTGTCACAGATGCCTGCGAGGCCATCTTCCCCCCATCTATACGTCCGTGAGCGGGCGTGCTCGTGGGGGAAATGCGCCCAGGCATCGCCATCGCCAGAATAATCTTCCCTGACGGTAGCCTACCAGATCGATCACGTGAGCATTTGGAGTACGAAAGAAAAAATTACAAACCCATTGTCTATCAGAGACGTAGGGACCCCAGCGTTTCCAATGTCTCTCCCGCCTGGCATCCTGATCAAGGCGGTACTGCTCGGTGGTTTTGTAGGCAGACCCCAACTTTTGTCGCAACCTTTCGCGATAAAATCGGGGACCCTTCTCATCGGATGTGTCAGTGGGCGATCCGTTAGACTCTGGGGGTTTCCCTATCTTGGGCGGGAGGCCCGGCGGAGAGGTGCTATTCTTGGGGATAGATATGGTCAGGGGATTATCTGGCCTTGCCGAGTCGGAAATATTTTGCGAGCCATAAGAGTCTGATCTAAACAGCCTTTGCTGTATGCTGCGGACGTTGGTGGCCATGACAGACAGAGGGGCAGAGCGAGTGGGCGAAAAAAAAAAAAAGATGGGCCGCGCTCAAGAAGGGCAAGCCATGCTCCAAACACGCACGTATCTCTTCACACTTCACTCAACTCGATGACGATGACGTCGACGTCGTCCGCATTTATCAGCCAACTGCCCAATCTCTGGGCCAGTCCGGCCGCGAATGTCCTAGATTTGTTTCCGTCTGTCGTCTATACACAAATGGATGGCATGTTAGACACAGGCTATAGCTAAGCGTAGTGATCCGGGGTATGGACATGGATTAAGTTAATCATTGCTAAGTCAATATATGTGTGTGTGTGTGTGTGAAAATGCGCCGGGTCATGTTGATCCGTATGAACATGAAAGAGTGGGGCAGAAGATAAAAGGCGTTGATGAAGAAATATGTAGATATACTTGTTCTTGCTGATATGTATAGTGGACGAGAACGTCTGGATGAGCATGCTAATGATCAGCCCGTCGTCAGACGTCATCTCCAGGTCACGAGAGAGCAAACACAGAAATGCCCAATCATGCTTTCCCAGGCATGCCATGTTCAACTGCCGTAGGGCTCCAGCCCATCTCATTGAACACGTTTCGCGCCCAGTCCTCCCGGAACGAACCATCGCCAATGTGGTTGTCCAAAAAACTCAGTCCTTGGTACGACGAGGCTGACGCAACAGAAACAAACGAATCGTCAGACAGCTGAGGCCGAAGTGGCTCGGGCTGGGACAGAGGTAGCTTCGGCAGCTCGGACATACTACGGAAGTGAGAAGTGATAGGGGTGATAGGGCTCATACGCGAGGACCGCAAAGAAGCATTTGCTTGCCGCGGACTCGGCGAGGATTCCCTGGAACCCATCGTGTGGGGCTCTGTGTCTGTACGGTCGGCCTCTGCTACTTGACTGGCTTGCAAAGCGATAGCAAGGCTAAGTGAGGAAGAATCTATCGCCGTGTTCAGTAGCGGGGGCAGGCTGCTCGAACTGCGTTGCAGGATTAATGAGGGTGCTGATATCATGGGAGAGATTGCGCCTGGTATTCTCAGGGATGCAGGTGAGGATCGGGTGGGAGAATCGCGCGCGTCATAGTACGGTGAAGAAGATGATGATGACGAGAATAGTCTAGAGGATCTCAGCGAAGATGCCGACTTCTTTGAGAATAGCGCTGTGAGAGATGGTCGCTTCACTCTTGTCGGCCTTGAGTTTCGCGAACTAGATTCGGACCGCAATAGAGGAAGAGGAGGCAGGTCGGTAGAAAATCGGGAAGAAGAGGGTGTTGTTGGCGCCGTCTGACTTCCGGGAAACGTCACTGGGGGATGGGTAGCAGGCCGAAGGGAAGGTAGAGGAGACTTGCGGACAAAATTGGGAATAATGGAGGGAACGAGGTTATCTTTCGTTCGATAAGGGCGGAGTGGCGTGGGAGCTGTCACCTGAGGAATGGAGGGAGCTTCAGATGACATAGACGGCGTTGTGAGTGAATCGGACGAGCATGTTAGTGCAGGTGGTGACCACGGGTCTAATGGGGATGCCTTCCCCCAGGCAGGAGTGGACGGTCGAGAATCACTAGCCGAGACGTACGAAGCGCGGTCATCTAAAGCAGGTCCTAACTTGTCATCCTCGTGCAAGTCATCTTGCGCTGCTCCACCTGTCTGGGCGTCCCAGGCGCCCGTGGCTACTTCCATGACAGAAGTCTGATCCCTCAGATCGCCCTGTGCCGAACCAGGTTCGATGGTCATTTCTTGCCCTAACCCGCGACCCGGTGACTGGCTGCCGGGCACAGGGTCCAGTATATCCCCTTCTGTGTCCAGATCGATGGAGTCTTCCCAGCCTTCTGGAGGTCCATTCCAGATGTCTTCTGCTTCACAAAGAACACGAAGAATCGGCGGGTTCATGTTAAGCGTCGGGCATAGTACAAGCGTCAGATTGCTGAGTGGCATCCGAATTTCCTTCCGGCGAGCCACAAAGTTGATTAAATCAATGACAGTGCGGAGAAGGTCCCTGTTCTCCTGCGGAAGACGCGCCAGAAGGGCGGCAAAGGTATTTAGCAGGGGGCGCGACGGAGGTCTCATACCCGAGAAGTTGGGCAACATCAAAGTAGACAGCGAAGGCCGTTTCCGCAAGGAGGGGTCATCGCGCGGCCCCGACGGCAACGATGGTCCGCTACCGCCAACAGTTCGTGGAGAAGTCGTCGCCGCCTCGATGGACTTCCTGACATTTGTCTCGGTACGCATAGCAGCCTCAAAATATGGATTGAGCGCATGTGTGAGGATAGGCTCAGGAACTGTATGTATCCATATGAAAATTTTAGTGGTTTCACCTTTGAACAAACATCAAATCACGCACGCTCCCGGAGGTAAGCTTTGAAAACGGATGCCACCGCGTGGGGGTCCAGATCACCAGGTTCGCTCTCTAGCATGTTAAAATCTGCACCAGTATCGAACTCCGCCCGCAATTTAAAGACATGTGTCGCACGTCCGCTAACGCTGCAAGGCACACATGAGGAACGATTACGTTGGAACAACAGCCTTTCTCACCGAAAAAGGCCCTCCTCCTCGACGCCCCATTTCATCAGATGCTCCGCACAACGAACTACAAGCGCGGGTAATCGCCTCTCGTGGAGGACAGGTGAAACTATATCGCAATGTGAATTAAAAAATACAGCGAGGGATGAACGGAAAATAGCCTTGCCTGTTGGGGAGCTGCTCGGTGTAGCCGGAGCGAGGCGGATGGCGTCGATGGCAGTGTCCTGAACGCAACTTTTCAGATCCCGACCAAAAACCAAGCCGCTGGCAACAGGAACGCCGGAACCGTTTAGCATTGGCCCACGTAGGCAGGTGCCAAGTGTCGGGGCCATGACCACAAACGACTCTGGATCGGTTTGTCCGGTCGACGTGCTGCTAATACTGTGAATACTCCATGCGCCAGACGGCGCGTTCGGTGTCCGCCGCTGCTTGCCCTTGCCTACATTCGTCTGCGAGGCGTGCGATGCCAACGACACATTGGACGCACTGCGTCCAAATTCATTTGTGGTTGCGATCGAGGAAGATGACGACGACGGGCCCGAGCTGATGGAATTCGAGCCAAAGCTACCAAACGCTCGTCCAACGAACTCCACGGCACGCTTGCCGAAACCCATGGCAGATCCTGCGGCGGGCGCCAGGCCACCGGCCATAGTGGCAGCAAGATGTCGTTGAGAACCATGCTGGCCTGAAGAGATTGAAGCCTGCTGAGGTAGCGGGCGAGCTGCTGAGGAAGGGGCTGTGGTGGCGGTCGACAATGCTGCAAGGCTACCCCTAACGTGAGACCCTGCTGATTGAGAATCACCGCTATCTGAAGCTCCGATAGTACCGTGTGCGACAGCATTGTTCAATGTAGGCACATCGCCCGAGGGACGATGTTTAAACGAGGGTTTGGTTGAATGACTGTCGGAACTAGCCGATGTTGCTGGGGGATTCGAAGATAGTGGTGATGTAAAGGAAAGAGATATCGAGTGCCTTTTGCGGGTCTTGGATGGCTCTGAGGGTGATGTCTTGCGGCTCAAAGTGGCGGCTCCTGAGCGGGTGAAATCCTGCTCTGTCATGATGAACTCGGCCTCTGTAAGCAGAGCGCTCTGTCGTTTGCCCGCAGGCACCACTGTGCTTGTGGACTGCAGCGACTCTGCCATCGAGACAGGCCGAGGAGTACGTGTGCCTCCCGATGTCCCGGAGCGAGGACGCACCGTATAGTAGCTAGTCATGGTCGAGTCGCTTTTACGCCAATCTTCTTTCGTAACGTCATGATCCGAGTCCCTCTTTTTCGGCCGTCGCATCACAATCGCCAAATCTTCGGCGTTGTCAGACCCATGTGTCATGTATCGCGGTGCAGCCGAAGTGCCTGGAGATGCGATGACTGAGTTTCGCTGGTCCGATGGCGTCGAAGGATGACTGATAACATCCGGTGGGGGTGATTCCGGTAAGGGTTTGGTGTAGGGAGCGGAGGGGTGATCAGCGGGGCCATGGCGGGCAAAGGACGAGCTGAGGTAGCCGGGACCTGCTGAGACGGAAGGGTACTGCGGAAAGTCGGGCGCGGGCGTCAGCGATGACGCGGAGGACGACCGAGTCGTGACCGAGCGACTCTTCCCTATCACCATGGGAGGGGGGGCCAGGGTAGGCACGCCGGTTGGTGACACATCCTCACTCTTTTTTCTGCGACCGCCAAAGACACGTTTGAGCCTGGAGCCGGCACTGCCGGTGCTCGCAGGGGCAGTCGGAGAGGGAGGTGGTGGGAGGGCGGGCTGCGGTTGAGACCTGGAAGGAATCTGACCCATTGGAGAGACGAGAGAGGAGGAACGGGGGAGAGGGAGGATAGTGTCTGGAGGAAGACGGCTATTGAGCGCACGGAAAGGCGATGGGCGATCGAAACGTGGAGCTGTATCAGAATGGCCCGGATCTGATGGAGGGGCAGCAGGAGGGATGGTGGGGATCGCTGAGGAGAAGGAGGACAACGAGGCGGAAGAAGTGGATAGATGTACGCCCCTTGCCTGTGCGTGGCGGCGTGTATCATGTCTCCGAAAGGGCATGGCGTGGCAGATGTCAGTTCGAAAAGGGAAAGAAAAAAGGATAAATGCGATGTGGTTAGGGGGGGGAGGGGGGGCTAGATTGAGAGATGGCAGGCCACGCAGTAGCAGCTGCTCGCGCTAAAGAAGGACGAGGACGTAAAGGGGAGTGTGGATGTGGAGGTGTGTTGGGTGTGAGCGTGGGTGTGTGGCAATGTGGATGTAGTGAGGCAACGACATGCCGGCGTCGGCGTTGAGAGATGTTGATTACGTATTCAAGTTCAATAACTCTGTCTAATACAAATTCCGATCCGATCCGATCTGATCCTGATCCTCTCTCACCCAACTAGGAATTCTTTGACCAATTCGTACGTGAAAAATGACGTTGCGATGCTCGGCGACACCTTGACTGTTGTTGAAAGCTAAGCGATCAGTTTACTACTCTCTTCCGAGGTCATATCTGTCCACGCACGCAAATTCGGCCAAAGCCCACGGTACATCCCTTTGATCCCTTCCGTCCTCATAATCATCCGTGCCGCATCTAGCGCTCCGTTGTATTGATACCCCAGTGCGCTAGAACCCATGCCGACCACTTGCATTTTTCGTCGAAGCACGTCAAATGGGTACGTTAGCGTCTGTGATATCGACCCTTTCGTGTCCACCCATGTGGGTCAGCTCTGAAAGAAGCTCTGCATTTCCATACGGATCGCTTACCCGCGAGGGCACCGCAAGTGAGCTTCCTGGTTGCACTGCTCTTTCCAGGGGGCGTGATTAAGCCACGCAAGGTCTCGTACGCAGCAAAGTTGATCCCGACGTACGGTGCGACTCCCATTGTAGTCGCCACGAGACCGCGGTACAATGCCCTTACACCGCCTTCCTCGCGCATTACCTTCAAAGTCATGCCCCACATCGTGAGCTCGGATGGTAAGGGCCGTGCCGAGGTGTGCAGCGACGACGCCAGCTTTAGTTGTGTTTGTGTTTGTACAGTGGTTGTTGAAGATGAAGATGTCCCCATATTGTTGGTAGCAAGAATAGACGCAGTTGCTATAGATAATCGCGAGCGCACTAGATCTAATGGGTATGTTGTGCCTGCAAGAAAGGGTTGGAAAAATATCAAACCCTTGATTACCCAACAGGTCAGGGGCGAGACGAACAGACAGAAGTGATGCCAGCCAGTGCACCGCTAGTCAATCGGGTGGGGGTATCTAACTGTCTCTTCCCGTTTGAGGTGAACCACTAGCAGAAAAGCGTCATTGAAAGCCGACGGGTTTGAAAATGCCACCCCGTGACGCACTCTTTTCAGTTGTTCATACGTCGTGAACTGCACGGCACTATAAGGTATGATTCGGACGCAATTGATGCCGTTCCCTCGCATGAATCCCTTAAACCCTTCCTCTTTCCACATTCGAACGAGACTTCGCCATACTCCGGTGTACTGCTTGCCCGTGTTCCTGGGCTGAACCTGTCTACAAAGCCACAGCGATCAGCATACACCGAACAATCGGTGGGGGAAAACACGCAGCGCACTGGATAATCTTAAGCCGCTCTAGTGGAGAAACCACAGTCCGCGACGTTGCACCAGCGATTCCGCCAGCGATGAAATAGGATGACACCTGCGGACTCAACCATGGCTCTGGCTTGGGCAGCGTCCTGGAGGCAGACGTCGACGTAGGACTGGCAGTGGTGGTAGCATGATGGTTTGAGGTAGATTGTTCGGATGTCATGACAGGTGTTGAGGAACATATAACATGGACTTGCTGTTCGTTGTTTGATCTAGCGAAAAGGAGAGAAGACAATAAGTTTGATGGGTGCCGTAGGGGCTGAAGGGCTCTCTAAGATGAGCAATGGTGCCAGTGATGTTTCAGCCTTTTTCATGCAGCACTGCAAGCACGCCACGGCGGCGGCGGCTGGCGCCGGTCTGATTCTGTAATCCGACCAGTTTTGGGCCGACGTCCCCGACGTCTCGGCCAACTATTTTTACTCAGTGTAATATATTATACAGTGTGTCAAGTGTGTCATGGCTGTAGCTCAGCTCACTCACACGATTGGTGAAATTTGCGCACACCGCCCCCTTAAAGTATGCCATAGCGCCCCGCTCTGCGAAATGAGTTGCCGCTCTTATTCATAAAAAGAGAAAACACGAATTGTTAACAACAATGGGTCGATGGTTTGTGAAGAGATCAAGATCATGAGCGAAAATGGCCAACTAGCATCGAGGCGTGATTCGTGACTAGTTTGCGCGCTTTTTTGGGTCTGTTGGGTGCACATGCGTGCCTATGTTTGGACAGGGGTTTCATCTCGACTATCCGAAAACCCTGTGGACAACAACGATATTAGTGTCAACCACCGGGCCAGATCAACTCTCACTCACCTCCGCGCCCCCGGCCTCTACCGCGCCCACCACCGCGACCCCGTTCTCCGTCACCTCTCCATCCACTGTTACCACGCCCACGCGGGCCTGGTACGAGAGTTGGGTGGGTCACCTAGCGTACGTCGTACTATCAAATAGACACTTACCACCCCTGTGACCGCGTTCACCTCTGAAACCATCACGGAAACCACCGCGATCACCACCGCGGAAACCACCACGCTCCCCACCTCGCCCCCCTCGGTGAACACGGTCTCCACGTTGCCGGCCACGTCCACCACGAGCCTGCGTGAACCCGTCATCGTCGGTTGGTGAGTTACCATTTACAGGCGCCTCTACCACATTCGTGTCCGGAATATCTTGTGGCACATTCGCAGGAGAAGGCGTCTCCGACGTCCCAAACTTGGCTTGTAGCCCGGCGATAGATGGGAGCCCTCCTTCCTCGTCTTCGGCCCAATTAAAGTTTCCAGACTCTGATAAAACCTGCGAAAGTGACGATATTAATTATGGACTTCATTAATGTCATGCGATTTACCTCAAGTTGTTGGGCAACCGTAGGGGTCTCAGAAACGGTTACCACTTCGCCCTGCGACGTCTCGACAGTTGTGGCGGTGGTTTCCACCTCTGTCGCCCGGTTCTGAGGAACATCTACCCATTCCTGGCTTTCTTCGAGACCAGGGTTGTCAAGCTCGCTTTCTTGCATGAAGTGGAACCCCCCAGATGTCGAGGCTTGTCCGCCAAGACTAGCTACAGAAGCGCTGGGTTGCTCTTCCAGGTTTTCTGGAATTTCAGGACGAGACTCTTCGGGGACCGCAAAACTCGACTCTGGAGGATTTGCGAAAACGTGAGCCAAGTCAACGAATCGCGAGTCTGATCCAATACTCCAAGTAAGTGATAGCTCCTTGCAATCTTGCAATGTAAGAAAGATAGACCTACGCGAGATACCCTGGAATTCACCCTCGCCAGAGAGAAGACCACGGATAAGTTCCTGCCGTACTTCGCTCTCTTCTCCGAGAAGTTGTTCTGCAGCAGCAAGGAATATCGGAATCTCAGATTCCTCAAGCCCAAGTGACGATACACCGGGATGCCTGGCTGTCAGGGAGGAATGCAGTCGAATAAAATGCAAAAGGCGAGAGACCTTGTCGAACACTTGGCTCTAGTAGAAACCATCACTACGAATCCATAAGCCGTCAGAAAGGGAGCGAACCTCTGCTTCGGCAATGGCCACGACGAGACGCTCTGCCTCCAGCTTTTCCTTCTCAGCCAAGTCTCGAGCATCTGCGGCAATCCTGTCAACCTCAATGGTCTGAGACAGATGACATCAGTATAGGGTGTATGTATCATTGACATCCACTGACCTCGACAGCTTTCTTGACCTCCTCTAGTTCCTTTACTATCGCCTCGAGACTTGAAAGGCTTTTCAACGCTCGTCTTTGATCGTCATTCAATTTTTCCGGTTCAAGCGTTGCATAACCTTGTATTCGAGTCTACAAGGACGG
>QFEA01000849.1:30960-50264 GCA_003315975.1 Lactifluus echinatus | reverse complement strand
AGCAGCTCGAGCGCCAAGATAGCAACATGAAGTTAGCGCTGGCTAGCAGCGCTCGACGCCGGTTCGGCAACCCAAGAATAGTACGTGATACATCTCGTACAGTATCGCAGGTGTCCGACTCGGTGTTGAACTTCAACACGAAAAACACGAGAGGCCAGGGCCAGGGCCATCCACTGGCAGGGTATTTTGCTTAGTTTTACTCGATACCACTTACGTTGACTTATTGTCTTTATAACAGAAATTTTCAATAATATAAGCACAATTAAATGCGGCCACGGGCAGTGCAGTTGGCCATTTCCATCAGCACTCCCCACCGCTGGCAGAAACCACAGTGCGCTACCATTCCCCTCTAGCCGACATGACAACATTTCATCACAATCTCTTTGATTCGTGCCTTCGTTCCGTTAAAACTATGCTCATATATGAGCTCTGGCGTAAGCTCCGCGTCACGGCCTCCGCTGCCCTTGGAACTGCCCACTTTATTCTGTCCGTCTTCGAACTCCGAAAATGAGATGTGAACCAAGCCTGGCGCCGGCAACGATCTCCGAATTTGCCCCGCGTCAGGTTCGCGTCGTGCGTTGTTGGCTCGTGTTTCGCTTACTTTGGGGCGTTGAGGTTCGCCTCGTGTTCTGCACTTCTACGGCCTCACGCAGGCTTGCTTGCTATGTGCGGGTACGACTACCGGCGTTCTTGGGGCATCTGTTTCATGGAAGGGAAGAAGGCGGCCCCCTCGTCCTTGAAAAAAACCACGTGCACAGTGCACGCTCTCCGCAGGCTAAGCCTTCTCGTAAGTCGCTTCGAAGTTGTTTGTCTCCCTCCCACGCGCCCGCACTTTTCATCTGATTTCCTCTGCCATATCTGTCACGGTTTGTGCGTCGTTCTCTTCTCTCCTTCTGTCTTCTCCCTAATGTGGTCGCGCTCGTCGTTATACCCGCTCTACAAACTGTGACCAATTTTCCCCATCAGGTCCGTTTCTTGCTAGTCATCTTCTCGTTCTAGGGCGATGATGCGTTACAATACTGTATGCAGGTGCTTCTGTATGAGATCTCTATCCTGTGCAATGAGGGGATAGGGGGTGTGGCCGTCTCTTGTTGTCCGGAGGGACATCCTTGCATCCTTGCCTACGAGGTGTGTCTATCAATAGCGTAACGAACAGAAAAGTTGATATGCTTGCATACCCTGACAGAACGCCTGTACGTATTCAACGCTGTGATTCCTTCACATCCAAGTCTAGAGGCGATATGCAACCTCATGATACCACTCTGCTAATGAGATGGGGTACGGATTTTCGCTCAGTTCTGCATTTAGGTTTACATATGATTTTGTAAGACTTTGACGGACGAGGCGTTGTGCCGATACCCCAAATCCTTGTTCTACGACGCCCTTTCAATCCGTCATGGGTTCAGTGACGTGATCTTAACATGGGAAGATCTTTTGTCAGGAATGACGCTATTTTTGTCGTGAATGTGGCCGAAGTCACGGCAAGTGATCACAAGGAAATAAAAGGTAACGCGTTGAAAACAGACAAATAAGCTCGGAATCAGGAACCTATAACCTCGAGCGGCATGGACGACTTAAATCTTCATCGTGGTATGATGAGATCCGCACCCGTCGTAGGATTAGCCCACTCGACAATGTCTTCGCCATCATTACCTGCATCTGTGTCCAACTTGCTAATGCTAGGTCGCTCACCAAAAAGAATGGACAGGATCTGTCGAGGTTAGGCAGTATTGCTTCGTGCGGTGACAAGCGCGGATGAGGGGCTCACGGAGACCATATCGTCGTCGTAACCCCGGCGATTGTGTGGCCTCCCGCCGACACTGAGGAACGGGGGCGATACTCGGCCCTCGGCCATTGCAAGACGAAGGCGCTGTGGATAATCAGTGAGAACCTGTCCCCTGATCGCGTCGGGCTCGACCCGCGAGGACGCTGGCAACACGGTCGTGAGTTCTAAAATGCATGTGCATGGGCCTATTTGCAGCGCCATCTACCTGTGTCGGGTGGACCGGTAGCCTTGCGCGACGGAGTACCCAATCCCCCACCTTACCCAGAAACATGGCTATTGTGCAAGGGAAGGCTTAGATGGGGCATACCAGGGTTCGGGGCCTGTACCCCGGCTGCTAAGACAGACGCAGGCGATAGAGGAAAATTCAAGTCGAGGAGGGTGAATTGTTCTTCTCCTCGATATGAGAATGATTTGTTGGTGCAAGATACGGGGAGGCTCGAGGGCTGCCTGGATCGACAAACGAATTTTGTGGGAGAGTGCTGCATGGACGTCTCTGCACTTGTGTGTGCTGATGAGCTCAATTTATGTCGATTGGACTTTGTTATAGTTCACCCGACTTGGAGACAGTTTTGCCTCGGTTCCATGAGGAGCTTGAGCAGGAGACTTGACATCAAAGTGTCGGCTGATCATTTATAAGAATGAAGACAGTGTGGCGTGCCCTTTCAGTCTGTGGGTGACTACGTGCGCTGCGTGTTTCACGGATCCCTCTCGGAGATCATTTGACAACCAACCCATATTTTCTCTACCATCTTCCCGTCTTTGCGTTCGGACGAATGATGAAGTTGTCATAGTTGGCGATGTCTTTCTTCTGGTCACTTTGGTCATGAAAGGAGACGCAGAAGGACGTCTGTAGTTCAATAGTGGCTCGTTTAAAAAAATAATCTCAGGGTGAGATGGCACGACTGTCGTGATTATTTGGACATCTGTCGAGTGCAGCTACCACAAGGCAAATGGAGACATGGACCATAAGAACGAGGGCGTGTATATTCTCAACGCACCAGCACCGAGTAGTTGGGTGTCATGTAAAAGTGTCGTTCAGTTCCTTGCTCTTGTAGGAGCTTCGTGAACTGAGTGCCTGTGTATTCACCTCTATGGTCGGAATGAAGTCTTTTGATCTGGACATTGTGCCGAGTGTTGGCCCATGCCACGGATGACTATTCACGCTATAAAGCCCTCGACCTTATCAAGCAGAAGGATGAGGTGCTTCAGGCCTACAAGTCATTCGTGGCATGGGCCTACACTCAGCACAAAAAGATTTTGTTCTGACCGTGGAGGCAAATACACAGACACTCAGTTCACAAAATTCCTCCAAGAGTAAGGAACTGAGCGACGCTTAACGACGTCTTCAACTTCTCCACAATAAGTGTTTCGATTTTTTTCTTCCCAAATCGATAAATAATGAAGTAATGATCTTGATCTCCCTTCGCAGATGGCTTTGAGGGATTCCCACCACGCTTTCGCGTTGGTGCCTTCTTTGATACGATTGAACATTTCGTCGGGGGTGGAGTTCACGATGATGTGCCTTACTGCTTCATCATCATCTTCCCATCTCATACCCGGTTCAATATTGTTCACATCGCCTCGAGCAATGTAAGCCAGTGATACTGAATCTTCTGTTAAGTGCTCTTGCCATCGACACACCTTCAACGTGATGTTGAGTCGATCGCTATAAGATACCCAGTTTGATCCATCACTGGTAAGTCGAAAGATGTCGATCTTGAGATAATCGGTCATGATTTAAAAAAGTGTAGGTTATATAAGTTTAGGGGGCAATTGCAGGGCCCATATGTAGAAACTTCTAGAGAGATCTTAAATCAAAGAGAATGCCTTTGTGTCCAAAAATTTGACTTTTGGGGTATGCGTGGTGCACGCATCGCACCTCCATCATTCCCACGGCAGTCAGCATTACAACATCATGTGGCAGATGGAGTGGATGATTGAACGAATGTCGCAATAAACATCGAACTGAAAGGGTTCAAGTTCAGAGACTTGGAGCTGAAGAAGGGAAAGGAATAAGCAATGACTCGGATGGTTCTTGTCGTCATCCTCACGGAAGCCGAAATGAAATAATGCAGAGGTTAGGTTGTGTCGGACAGTCGCGACTTCTTAAATCACTGCAGAGCTGGTTGAGTCTTTGGTCAGTGTAGCACCTGCTGAGCATCCACTCACACGAGAGCGAGTCGACGGACGACTTCCATTCGTCGTCATAGTTCCTTTCCTGGTGCTGGAAACGGCACGCCATTCAGTGTTGCTATTCGTCAATGTGTCCCGTCCATTGTAGATTGCGACTTCTTCCTAAAATAATGAGCTGATCGATGCCTGCTTCAGCTCCGAGCTGTATCGGCCAGGTCACAGTTACTCTACTCGACTTGCAAGTAAAATTATGGAGATTTGTGCAGCGGTCCATCACGGCCCATTCGGCTCTCGGGCCGTGCCAGTGCCCATAGCGCATGTATTAGCAAAAATTGAACATATACATGACGAGTTAATCTGACCCCTGCCTGGATCAACACAGAGTCGACAAGAGTTATTGCTGCTTTTGGTCTATCGCCATATTTAAAGCTGGAACTCCTCAGGTCTTGTTTATCAAGCCTGCTTGGAATGTGGCCAGGAACAATCCTTGCTCACTCGACAAAAAGAGGAGAGCAAGCCTATAACAGGTGTCCCGCTGGCGTTCCAGGCCACTCGAAACCAGTCGTTTCTTGAGCGGAAGAGGACCTCATCGCAGCTGCTCCATGGAGGCTCCTACGGCTGCTTCATCTCTCTTCGGGATACGGCGATGCCAAGCGATCTCGCACGCGCTTTTGAAGCCTCAAGGGTAAAAAAAAAATACTCAAGAGCCACGACCCATCATCCAGATGAATGGATAGCTATGGTGTGCGGGAAGGTCCCCCAATCGTGTATCATGTCGCTGATGTCGAATGGTAAATAAATTACAATTACTGATCAAGAGGCTGGGCAATGGTATAAAATAACCTCACCCATACATAAAATTCTCTAGCACTTGCTCGCCCCTTCATTCGTTTCATAGGTACTGGTTACCGTCAATTGGACTTATTCCATGCCCTTCTCTTGTTTACGCTATCCCAGCAAACTCACCGGGTACTTCTTTGGAGTAATCCCAAACTGGCCGTGCGAGTTTTATCTGCCTTCGCTACTCTTTATCTTGCTGCCCAGGTCGCTCGATCTTGCACAGCTCCCGTTCACTTCAAGTACATATTTATTTTTTTCAGCCCTGTCCTCGAGGATTGACAGTGCGGTACAGCACGAGAGGCGGGGGTGTATCGACACCTAAGTTTGATCAAGTTATAACCGCTCTTGTTCAATATACGGCAAAGTTGGTAGCTAGCAATGCTCTTGCTAGTGTTTTGTCAGCCCTCAATTTCCCTCAGTAAGTTGGATTCTACCTGGTATGACGGTTTCATTTTCCCAACATACCCCCGATCCCCGCGCGAAACGCTCGAGTTCCTTGACGCGCGCGAGTCCGCGAGGAGCTCGCCGTCTGCGCGTACAAGCGGGAAATGCGACGGGCAGCACATCATACGATCGATTTGGATTGAGGCGGAGCAGTGCAGCTAATTTATTATACAATCAAGTCCCACGGTAACGCGTCGCGTCGGGTGTCGCTTTGTCTCAGACAGTCGCGTCGGGACAGAAAGCAATGCCCAAACTCGAGGAAGCACTTATTGACAGACTCACTATACGCCCAGAGGCGAGAGAAAAGGCGCGTGAACTGCTGCGTACCGTACACTCTAGAACCGGTCCTGGGACGGGCTATGACATCGGCGAAGGCAAGACGGGCATACCTGCGATTTGCGCGTTCATCGCGTCCAAGAGGTACGCATTTATTCGGTCTCCCTCTATGCTGTTCTGCTCTCGGCCGTTCATCTCGGTAAACGTCTCAGCGCTGGCTATGCGGATGTCACAGAAGAGATTGCCCAGAAGGCGTCCTGTCTTGCACCCAAAACGTTTGCGAGCACGTATAGGACAATTAAGAACATCCTCAACGCCCCAAAGACGCCGAGTCGATCCCAAAGTAAATCGGTGGATGAGAGCGACCCAACCACCTATGCCTCGCTCATACGCGAATACAAGATAGGCCAGCCACTACGTGTAGAATCTTGGATGAAGGAAGCTCAAGCGGCGCTGGTCGCTCTCCCGCGGTTTCAGCGCGATTTTTCATCGCGTCTTGCTGAATCTGGGGCTGAAGTACGCACCGCGGTATTTGTCTGGGTATGTAAAGCGATCAAAGTAGGTGATGCGAAATTCGTGCTGCGCCCTCCTCGGCTTACCTTCGAGTCCAGCTCTCAAATATGCGGAACAAATATATTGGCTTAGTGGACAAGTTCAGTGTATCGCTCAAAGTTTTCACTCGTCTCATGGAGATGATGGAAGATGAATGCATAGATTTGAAAGAATCGATCAAGGTTGCGATCAGAGAGATGCGCAAGAAAAAGGCGGAGGCCACAGCGGTATCGAAGACGCCGACATCCACACCTTCACAGTCGCGATCCGCATCGCCAACCAAGTCTGCCCTGCGCAATGCGAGCTCAATGACACCCCTCGCAAGCAGTGCAAAGCGCAAGGTCGCCTTCTCCATCTCTGACATATCCGTCTCGGAAGACGACGACAGCGTTTCCGCTCCGGAGACCCCATCGAAGCGTCCCCGCAGGACGCCGCGCACATCCTCTGCGGCGCGCGAGTTGCCTGTTCGCAGGACAGAGTCGGCCCCATCGGAAGAGGACGTGGAGATGCCAGATGCGCATGCGCCACCACGATTCGTTGCGGCTGAACCCGTCGCGGGGCCCTCGACGCCGCGCACGCCTAAGAGAACCCGGACCCATGCATATCGGACACCACCCTCGGCCCGCATCCAGGCGCTCTCCCTCCTTTCTGATGACGATACAGAGGCAGAGGAGGCGGTGGCAGCGGTCATCGACGAGGAAGAAGCAGGTGGAGACGATGTATTGCCCCTTTCGCGCAGATTTCGACCTGTTTTCCTTGATCGAGGGCAGTGGGCACAGCGTGCACCAAGGCTGGCCCGAGACCGCGCGGCCGCAGAGAAGCGGACGAGGGAACTAATGGAACGATGGGGTTGCCCATTTGAGGCACTGCGACAGGCAATAGCAGTCACGACGCCCGGATAGGGATACCAAGCTGGTTTGGGTTTGGGCACGACTTGAGGATCGTACCTTTTCGGATAATAAAATGATATTTTTCGTCATCATTATCCCATGATGCCCATCTTCATCAAAATCTAAAGTTTGTCCATTTCACATAAGTCGAACACATTTCATCCATACAGTGCAGAGCCCCTCCGTTTTAGCAATCCTACAAAGCCCCAATTTGACCTAATCATTCATGTGAACAAGAAGCATAGCAACACCCAGGACTCTGGTCGTTCCAGCGTGAGAGTTGCGCGTCCGTATTCCCACTGCCCAAAACCTAACGTGAGAACAACTTCTTGATCGTCGCGAACAAGCCGCTCGACCGGCGTCCTTTCTCTTCGCCACTTGCCCAGGGAGCCGTGTCCTTGGGTTGATATTGTGGTGGTTGGTCTACCTGGACGTGTAAGACCTCGTATCGCGGAAGGTCACACAGGACCGCCTGCCAGGCCATCCTGGGAACTCGCACGAGGTGATCAGAGCCCGTCACGAACAGTTTAATGCGATCGCGGTCGACATCGTGTAGTTCAGGCCAGAGCTCCTGTACAATATCGATGGCCTCCTATAAATTTGCGCAAACAGGATCAGATAACGCCAACGCCGCATAAGGGATGGAGGAGCCGCCCAGACACGCGGGGGGCACACACCTCATAAGTCTTGGCGGCAGGTGCGTATGCCATGTTCTTGTTATAGTGTAACGTCAGGATGTCCACGGGGCACTTCATAACCGTAGGCGGCCACACGACTGTGGTCGGCGGGATTATGTGAGGCGGAGTGGGGGAGGGCATGGGCGGTGGCGGAATGACGGTAATGGGTGGGACATAACTTAATGGTCTTAGAGGAGAGGGTGTCCTTGACCTGGGCCAGTAGGTCCTGCAGTGGGTCCTGTGAATCCTGGGGAACGGGCTGCGGCTGCGGCTACGGCTGCGGCTACGGCTACGGCTACGACTCGGAGTTCGACTTCGATCAAAGTATCGGTACTCTCTGATGCGACTGGGAGGAGTAGCACTACGACTGGGGCTGCGACTGGGGCTGCGACTACGACTTCTGCCTCTCGATTCTTCGACCCGGACTATTGATGGTGGAATCTTGGGTTGCATCGAAATCACCGTCGGCGAACGAGTGGAAATGTCATCAAGCGCATCGGGAACGTGTAGCATAGGCGGTGGAACAGGTACGCCAACAAAGGAGTTGGGTCGAGGACATTGCGGCATGACTGAGACAGATGTGCGACAGAGGGCGCAAAAATGGGGTGGCGGGGAAATTCTGGGCTTTGAAGGTACTAAATAGCATCATCCGGCGCTAATTGTGATATCGGGACCCCTTTATGAGGAACACAGATATATAATAAGTGAAGCGATGGTTCTCTCCCTTGATCTCCTCTCCTTGATGATCATACAGCAAGATTGTCTACTATGCAAAGGCCTAACATGCCCGGCGATGCCGGCGTGTGCCACTCACACAGCCTCTGATTGCGCCGTCCTGTCATCTGTGGCAGCCATGAGCGTCTCAGTTGAAGGGTTGGTGGTATAGGGCAACTTTAGGCTCCGGTGCTTCAAGGGCGAACTAAATGGGATACGTAGATATCAAAATATATGTGTTCAGTCTGTGCGGCTCAGGAACATGGGCATGAATGACACGAGTTGAGTTATATATACGCTATGGCCATGGCCAGAGTACTCATCGTAGCATGGCTAAGGATTTTGGTTGTCAGCATATTAGTTGACATGTTTCCTGGCAACCCTGAGACTCATACAATCATACAATCTGTACGTTTACGTATACCCCAAGAAAATCAAACCGGTAGATGTAAATTTTTTTTTCCCGAAAGGACAGAACGGCGCCTCCAAGAGAGAAGGCAGCAAAGATTTCATTTTCATGTTTCATTATTGACTCCAACATATGGGCACGATGCAGTCAGTGCCGATGTTTGTGCCATTCACTAGATTCTGATTCTGATACCCCACCCCCACCTGCGAACAGCCTAGGTAGTAACGTAACTGTGCTACGTCTCTGGCACGTCATAATAAACATGTATGGAAAAGGGCTGGACCGAATTTGGTCTGATTACCAGACATGGCCCTTTATGGATAAATGATCTTTGGGATTGCACCAATACAGCAGAGTGCAACCATCAATCCATCTCGATTACCGTACCGCCCTGCGGCGCGGCGGGACGAGCCCGCTCGCACAATACAGTCGTCCGTCAAGTAGCACAGATACATACAAACAATCACCAATCACAATCATGGGCCACTACTCAGTTCCTCGAACAAAACTCATCATCCGGCTCAAACGATTACCCGCAGCCGCAGGCCGGGGCTCTTCTTTCTGCTGCCGTTCCTCCTTTTCTCTCAGGACTACGTTGGTCACCATGTAGGGATACTCAGGTAGGTCAGCGTCGGATTCGAGTCCCTCTGTGTCCCGAATTCTCACGTCAACTACGTGATATGGGGGGAGTCTCCGGACGACAAGTTGCCATGCTGCTGGTGTAATGCAGGCTATGCTCGATTTTCCCGTGGTATGGAAGGTGATACGGTCACGACGGATGCCCCGCAGTTCCGGATATGCGTGTTTCGCCAGATCAACGGCCTCCTTCACATTCCCAACCAAATACGACACATCAGCGAATGAAAAGAAAAGAAAAGAAAATTAAGTAATAAGAAAACATACTTCGTGATTTTTAGCTGCAGGTACCCATGCACTATTGTCGTTGAATCGATAGGTCAATGCCTCCGGGAAATCATCCTTCACGGGAGTGAAAGTTGCTGCGGTAGAGGATAGGGCAGCTGATTGGCGGGTTCCCAAGTACAGCTTCATAACCACAACAAAGAGATGTGGGTGGAAGTGGAAACAGACATCCAAGTCGGGCACAAAGATTTTATATTTATAATAACGCCGTCTTGGGAGGCTGTGAGCACAGCCTTCTACTTTACCAAACTCGTCCTCTCTTTATTCTACAAGTGCGGAAGCGGAAGCGCAAAACGATCGGATCCGGATGTCCTCACGTGATTCTTTGCGATGGTAGGGGTAGGCCATGAAGATAGTAGGCAGGCAATAGGACCAACCCCTATGTGATAAGTTTGTGATCCCTTGCAAAACTGAAGCCTGACCGGTGATGGACTGGTCAAGTCGAGCAGAGACTTGTCTCCGAGTCCGGTATTTATACAACCCAATTGATGACTCGGATCGACGCGACCCTGGGCCGTGACATGATCCTCCAGAAAAGTCAAAATAGAATGTTTCAGGCCTGTTGAGGCCGCGACGGTTACAGACGTAAGATAATGCGTGCAAGGCGAAAACTTTGAACGCGGTTATGTCCTGGGCGCGACACGTTGCACTACCCGGTTCCTTCTTCTGATCAAGAAATATAAATAGGTCTCGAACATAGGGTCAAGACGTAGTGAAGACCTCGTGTCCTTTAGCGCCTGAACGAGGGCGTAGACGGAAGCGAGCGTCTCTTAGCCCCTACAGAAAGGCAGCTGATGATAAGGACAGTCGCGCCCATGATGAACTGTGTCAAGGAAAGCGAAAGCACTAGCATCGGTTAGGAAATACTCGCTCCCTAATCGGGCTCCTGTTGACGCGGGGGCAACAACACGCCGCAATGCCCATCAAACATGACGCGTGGCGATCGACATGGGGAGTTGCGAGGAGCCGCGTCCAGCCAGCAATGGACGGCAGTGCGTGACTTCTCTTCTTGGATCACGCATTTCTGGATCACATTCCTTATTGTAGAAGATTGAAAGGTGCGGATCAAAGCAGCAAGACAGAAACTGCCAGCGTGATCAGCCCAGGGATACCGGTGGAACGACAGGGCAGGGCCTAGGGTTGCACCACGAAAATAGATATTGGGAATGGACGCATTGCCGAGAGGGCGGCTATATGCTTGCTGTTACCATGTGCCCATAAACAACTGAAATGCAAGAGAATATCTGGGCCGATATCACGAGCGACGTCAGGATCAGACGACGACAATTACAGGTAGAGCGCCACTCACCGTGCTATTGGGTATGGAATCCGAGACGAGACGCGATGACGGATCGAGTAAGTTGACTTCTCAGTGGCTTTCGCTTAGTGGGGCCAGTTTTTCTGGGCATACCGATAGCCCGGAAATCGTCACACGTTGATATCGACAACCCCAGCCCATCGTACCCAGGTCGGCCCCACAGGGTCCATTTGCCATAACTTAATGAGTATCGAATTAGGTAGCATTCGATACGTCCTATCACGCCTTTGGAAATAAGAAGAACGTTGAGGGTATCATCGTATCATTCGCTGGGTGCAAAGGTTGATACCGCGTCTTCAAGGCAAATCCGAGTCTCCTGGCGGCAGCCACGTCAGAGAACAAGGACATCATGGATGAGCGCTGTAATATGGAAGCGGATTTCCGAGAGAAGAGATGAGACATCCGAACGAGTAAAGGACAAAAGGTCGACCCGGTCGGTGCTAAGCTCGTCATGCATTAGGAAGCGTTATCGGATCGGTTTGGAGGTTTTCATATGGGTGTAGATACCATTTCGAAGGAGGACAATAGAGGTCGAGTTTGGTGGACAAACAACGTTCACCACTGGTATCGAAGTAGGTGACTCCAGAAGTAATCTACTCATTCACTCGAATCAAGTGGACCACGGACTTACAGCCAATTGCAATGCAAATGTAGATAAGGATCCCTTTGCAACGTCCCGAGGCTGTTGTCAAAAAAAAAAGCATCCTATTTCATACTCAAACCCATCACCATGCTTCTCGAGATTAAGTGACCTGTTTCCCGTTCAGACCCAGATGTCCAGCCAGTACGATCCCGGACATTTCTCACACACCGTTGACAACGAATGCCATAGTAATGTATGAGTAGCAACGCCGAAAAGAAAGCATGTACGAGCTTTCACTCTCAGGTCATAATGATAAGAACCACTGATACGGCATTGCGGCCAACCGAGAGGAGCAGCCTAGAAGAGGTATCCTAAGGTCTGTCGATCGTAGATAACATGTTGATGGAGGACTCGGGGGTGGTCGTTACTGTAACTCAGATACTACTAGTATTAGTAGTGGTGACCCGAGCATCACGTGTCGGCGGTATCTATCAAAAAGGATATATTCAACCCAGGTGTCCTACGAACTACACGCGGTCTGTATACGTACAGGCTCATTTGCACGGTCATACGACCGTGTTTAGTGGACAGATGCCAGATGGGACACCTCTTTGACACCACCTTTATGCAATCGACATTCAGGATTGTTTACGTTACGTTAAATCTTTCTTATCTGAACAACTGAACCTTCACGTGCACGTGCACGTGAGAGCATCACTCACTTGTTCCACATTCCACTTCCACATTGATAAATTGATTTTCTTCTATGGATCTCCCGCTTTTCACAATACAGAAAACAGCTCTTGTCCCTCTCGAATTTCAGGACATACTACACACATTATGGATCCTGACAGCAACTATGTTGTGTCCCGGATGTGGTATTACATAGTAAACTCTTTCTTTTTGCAACCTATCATTCCAAACGATCCAAGCCTATCACATCAGGGAACTCCGAGTCGTCTCAATGCTCGATAGTCGTCGTAAAACCAGAGACGAAAGGCCTTATATCAATGGGGACATACTCCTTCAGGTCTTGGGCTATGTTTAACATCGATGTCCCCAAGCTATGGTCAACTTGAATCCACACTGGTGAACCGTGGCGAAGTTTTATTAGACATCAACATAGGTTTGACAAAGAAGGTATCATGGTATTTTTCATTTCATGAAATAACACGGGAGTACTTCCACATGGTCATTAGGACATGGAAGTTAACCTTGGCTATCCCCCATTCTCGAAGAAGGGACAAGGATCGATACAGTATGGGTGATTAAATATCGATGGAACGCGCGTCGGATTGATTTAGCTTGTCATTCCTATAATGTCCTCCAACATTGTCGTTTACAATGCTCACTTACAGGTTCTGTATGCATTCAGGTGTCACGGCGATAGCCAGGAAACGTGGGGTTCGTTCTTCTCTTTACCACTTCTCGCCGATCGCCAACACCCAGCCGCGTTTTCCGCCATTCCGTAAGTAATGTATTTTTTTAGCTATGACGTCAACGTCAACTGTTTACCGGTTTACCCGCGGAACGGTTTGTAAAATTGTATGTCATCTTCTGTCCGAAGTCTAACGCCACGTGGACAGCAAGTTTGCTTTACTATGGCTTGATCTATTGCATCAAGCTTGAGGGCATGTCCTTTGCGACGCTCCAGTCTCTAGCCGACCTCTTTTTTTCGCTACGGTGGTGAAAGTAATGGTCATCTTATTGGTTTGATCGTCTGGTCATTCCAAGCAATCATCTAAGTATCCTTCCTAATTCTCAAAGTCTTCGCTGTGATCCTGACTCGTGCGAGCTGTAGTGACGCAGTCACATAGATCATAAGTTAATGCCTTTTCATCTGCCTGCATAATGCATATCCCACATGACTCGCTACGCGCAGATCCTGTGGAATGATTGGAAGCTAGAGTGGAACAGGCGCCCTTGTTACGATACAGATGGAATTGTTTGCCTATGATCTCGTCGTCCGTGCGATTCTCCGGAGAAACAGAAGGTAACCGTATGATCGATCGAGACAACTCCCGGGCTTGCAGGGCGATTGCAATCTTTAATCTCGCGTCGGATGTTAACAGTCGTTAGCAACAAGCAACAGACCAACCGATAACGAGTCTATTGAAAAGGACGCCAACGCCTCGAATTTGTTAGGACCTAAATCTCACCTCTTGTGTTACTCCAGATCTCTCTTAGAGAGCTGTCTGTCCGATCTTTGGATGGAATTGCTAGCATGCATTGGAGATGTAACCGTGTGATCACGGTATGTATGCACTTTCTCTGTGATTTTTTACTTCTAGGTTCTTAAGTGATTTCCGAGCAAACCTATGTCTGTGTAAAGTCTAATGGCCCTACTGGACTGCAATGATTGGTATCCGGTTGTCCAGGAGGTAGGATACTACGAGATAGGCCGCTACTTATAACTCGAATGCCGCGCCAAAAAGGCAAAACAAAACCGAGCTTTTGAGGTCATGGCCCCCGGTCACAGTACCTGGATGATTCTCCTCGCTAATTCCGGCATAAATAGCCACTCTAATCAGCATGTGATGATGGCACATAGCGCAAGCATTTCAAGTTAGGGGTTCGAGGTCATTTTGAGAGCGTACTTCAACTAACTGTAAATTTCAGCTACCCATCAACTCGTTTCTATACAACAACATTGCTGTTAAGGACGTTGCCAACAAAACATCACGAATGCCCATGAAGGTAAGCTGGCAGTTTATTCAATTTATACCAATTTATACCCATCACCTTGACGCAGCGCCGAAAACGCAACTCCGCCCCACAGGGAGTCTCTACGCAGCTAGGCAGCAGGAGAGCAGGGAGCGAAGACTGAGCGAAGACTCAGGAGCGTTTGTGAACTGGTGAGATGACACTCAGGCTTACGCAGTGTGTTTCAGAGAAAACCTGAGGATTGCAGGTTTCATATCGGCCAGTGGTTGACGTCCATATAGGCACAGTTCGAAGAAGACACATTGAAACTGTCAGCGGAAGATTCACATACACCCGTTGGTGGGCCCTTACTCGGAGGGCGAGGCCTTGAAGTCTCAGTGAAGGACCTCGACTCTAGACTCAACTCCAAGCTGCATTTACATTTTGTCATGGTGTAGACGCAAGTCGGATCGTAGGTGCTTGCCTCTGGCCTAAGAACGACCGTCTTGTAAGTACAAGGGCAGTATGTACGCTCGCTGCCCTGGGTAACTTTGGCGGCGGAGGTGTGTGCTTGAGTTTCCGTAAGGAATAACGAACACCCAAGGCAGTTTGCATACCTTCCTCTGTTCTGTGGTCTCAGCTGCCGACTGGCGTCAATTCGAAAAGTGCTTTGGTGATCATCCCGATCTATTCAGCCACCAACGTGAAGCCCAGTACCAGAGACGTGGTTCCCATAACAGTGAAGAGCGATTCTATCTCGTGATTTTGATACGGTAACCAGCGGGTTTCTGGCACTTCGAAATACATGTTGGCTCGGGATACCGCGCAGGGGTGATACACTAGTCATAAGGATACAAATTTCGTCGACTCGGAGAACGTGCATATATTACAACACAGCTACGATCCCCGCTGTACCTTCTGTCCAAAGCCCGTGGAGTAGCAACAGCTTGGGCCCAATAGAAATGGGTAGAGGTTCACGAGGTGAGCTGTGGAGCCTAGACTGTATATCCGGGATCCCTGACAGAGCCAGGTGGTGCGTTGTTGGCTTCTTCACTAGACTCCCGGTCTTCCAGATTGTCATCAAGGACTATTGACTGTTCGATGTGTACTTGAAGATCGCGATCAGTTTGCGTGCTGACCAAATCGCCTGACCAATTGGTGGAGCCCGTTCGGTTGATTACGCGCTCGTCCATTGTCTCTCTGGAGAGACACGGCGAAGGCTTGGCAGGCAACACTACGCGCAACGTCGGTTGCTGTGTCGATGCCGATTCTTTGGCGGCCTCTAACCATTCCGCCGAGTTATTAGGCCAGGTTTGAATATGGTGAGGTACTACGTACTATGCGGGTGCATAAGAATGCGTTGACTCATGATCCATGTGACCACATAACTGAGCGATGCACTATGGCCAGCGCGTTAAGTTCACATCGACGGCTCTTGAGGGAAATCAAAAAATACCCAGATGATTGATTAAGAAGGCTGCCACTTCGAAACAAGAAGATGTTTGTCACATTCACCGCTGTAGGAAAAGATATCAGCCAGGAATAACTAGCCCGATGAGAGCACATGCCGGTAAGCGCGATTAAATATCCCACGCCATCATAAAACAATCTTGATGTAGGATGAGACTTCAGACAAAAGCTGTTCGGAAGATGACTTACATCTTCACAAGCCGCGAGCCACTGAACCGAGTCAGAGCTGAGAGAATGTACTTAATGGAACGTGGTTTGAGCACGGGTTTTCTTCAAGGAGTCAAGCTAAGCCATGTACGTATAGGAATAAGGCTTACACGGATGGTTCAACGTTCCCTATCCTGAGAAGGTAGAATGTCGCAATCGATAGTACGAGACAATCGTATAGCACGGCTGTGAAGTAAAGGGACCAAGTTGAGACGGGCATCTTTGGATGAGAATTGCCAATCATGCAACTAGAACCCCTTGTCAGATAGGCAAGATAGAGGCGAAGGAGTACTGAACATACTTTCCCTGGTCAGAAACGTAGCCATGTAACCTTTAATAAACTGCCACCACGAAACAAGAGAAAGAGGAACTGACATTCATCATCACCGCTGCATTGTGCAATAATTGAGTCAATATTGTTCATGGCAATGGCAGTAGATACTCACGAATCCGATGGAATACGGCAGAAAACGACTGGAACTGTGTTCATGTATTAGCACGAATCTCCAGGTCAGGAAAGGTGACGACGAACCCCCATAGCGATGACATACGCAGATAAAATAGTCCAGCCTACCCAGACGTTACGCTCGCGCTGAGATCTCGAAATGCTGTACGTCCTGGAGTATGTTGTCGGACGCACGGTGGGGAATACGGTGTATTAAAGACTCACCGAATTCCCAGGATTGCTTGCGACACCATCAATTGAATTACTGCAAAAGAAATTCAAACTTGAGTGCACAAGCGGCACGGAGCAATGACACCGACGTTTGAATATGGGAGTAAGGTGATAATAATGGCGGCAGACGTTTGGCGAAAAGCCGTGATAGAAAAACCCCACATTACTGAAGACTATCACCGTTATGCTCGTGTACCTACAGAACCTGTGAGTATGCCGTTACAAACGATAGTGTTGAAGGACATGCCGGATAAGGACGAATAGTATTAAAAGCGTTGTGTTCGTACCCAACTTGTTCCAGTTGAAACAGTGTCTCCGCGGTTTGCCTTGGCCTTCATTCCTTCTTCGAAAAAAGGACCAGAACAACTGGTATTCCATCGGGAGGGTGAGGAGATAGCTGGCCACAAATGAATCACGAACGGACGAGAGAAAATGACGTAAAGGTCAACGTACTCATAAGCAGCAATTGATAAAGACACCACGCGCAAGTTGGTGGCTGTTGTGAGCGCACCACTGCTTAGGATGATGGTACTATTGCTAGAGGAGACGAGCATGGCAGAGCTTTCCGAGGCTGTGAGGAGAGAGGAGTCCAGGGAGAGCAATGGTCCAGTCCTGGGATCGTTGTACTTATGGCGCTGTGACGCCAACATGCGATGTTTCAGGAACTTCATCTGATGCCCCGGTCTACGTCCCAGAACACCTCCGCCGCCCGGAAGAAATATCAGGGCCGATGGTAACATATAGATGCATCGCAGTTACGGAAGTGCCAAGGTTGGCACTTCCCTTTCCGGCACTGGCACCGGGTTATCTGACAAATATTAATTATTGACAGCGCGACAAGGCAGGACAACGAAAATGCGGAGTTTAATATTCACACAGCCACTAATACTGTATAACGCACTTTTGGTTGTAGGCACCTAAATTTTGCTTGATGGGAGGGCTATGCCAAGGGTCCAAGATCCACATGCAAAGGATCTTCGTAAAAAGGAAAAAAGAACGATAATTCTATCATTCGTCCACGCCACTCATTTCCAGTGCCAAGCTGCTATGTTAATTGGCGCGGTAGACAAGGTTCGAGTAAATCCCAACAAGGCAATTCACGGTTGATGGAGTTGTGATAGGCAAGAGAGAACGACAGATGCGATGCCGCGTGTCGACCTGGGCGAGGGTACGTTAACGTTATTAACGAGGTCAACGAGGTAAGTCACGTGTAGGAGACACCAAAAACACGCCTGAATGGGCGCTTATGTTAATGTTTATTTCGGGAACGGCTGCCATGGCCGCCGAAAAATTGACCAAGTGTCGTATATGTTATTACCACTCCGTTTACAGTTGGGGTAAGCAACGACGTTGACAACTTGAAGCCATCTCGCTGGGCGCGCCATCGATTAATTGGGCACTTTCAAAAGAAATACATGATCGGGCCTGAAAGCTAGACGTGAACATCCGAAAATCGTCCACAACTGGAACGCCAGGAACCACATTGCCGCGACCACGTCCCATATGGTTTCAACGCGATTATTCGTCGATCGCATAGGCATCGTGCCAAGATCAGACATACTGACAGTTATAGACAAGTACACTGCTCAACCTAATAGGACTCCGCTTACGGCAAAATTAGCCATGTTCGACGAGAACTGGTAATTGGATCAAGCGTGTCTCAAACGTAGAATTAGTGCGTTCGACAAACACAAAGGCCAGCGACTCGGGCGGGACTCCGTGGCCTCGGAATTGGGTCTGAGGTATTTCGTGACATGACCCGGGAACGTAGGCTACATCACCATCATAATGCAGCATTCAGTCTATCGTGTGGCAGCCAAACAAACAAACCATGAGGCAGATAGGACAATGGCCATTGGACCCGTGTCGTGAGAATAAAGAATAGGTCAATGATTTCCTCTTAAAAATATAAATCCTAGTCATGATTGATGTGACAAGGCCCCGATTAGGATGGCGATCAGGGAATACTAACCGTATAACTGCGCATTTCGTATCCTGCAGACATTTAGGTTCAAAACGTGTTATTGCAGGTACTGCTCTGAAATTCAATTGCATGAATCTGGATGGCCGCACACCGAACGATGTAACGGCGAAAAACATCAAGGGCTTGGACAATATTAATGTGAACATTCGAATTACAAGATGATGTGCCTCGGTTTGATCGGCCCTGGGATATCGTCGAGGAGTATACCGGACGTCCGCACCGCGGGGGATGATACTTCCAGGGGCTGAGGAAGGTTATCGATGGCCTTGCACTGCCCGTGCCTTGTGGCCATTACCCTATCAGCCGTCACCCAATGCCTCAGCGGAGTCTCGGATGGACCTTCGCCATTCGGGGCGCGTGCCCTTGGCCCGACCTAGAGGAGACGAAGAGCAGACTCTGCAATATAGTGGTGATCGTCATTATCACTGGCCAGAAGCCAGCCTGTGGTGACGGGGTGAAGGCCACTCGCTCTCATAGCATGTGTAGTCATTGAGGCCGGCGATGGTGTTATCGTCTTCACCACCTGTCCCGTATCTGGCATGCTGGATGGTTCTGGTCATTTCTGAAATGTGCCATAGACCGTCATTGAGGGCGACCCAGATGCAAGCGATGTGGAATAGAATTTGCCCCGTACGATACTTGTGACGCGTGTTGTGGGTAATGGCAGTGGTTGGCTGCACGAGCAAAGAGGGTGATGACTCCGCGCCGCCGTCGTAACGCGTGCAGTCGTCGTCGTCGTCGTCACCGCTGATGGGCCAATAGGCCCGACAGTTCCTGGGAT
>QFEA01000849.1:17930-30920 GCA_003315975.1 Lactifluus echinatus | reverse complement strand
CCACATGCTGGGTTCGTCACCGTCGTCACCAACTACGTCAAAGCCACGACACGGTAGCATAAATCCCGCGCGCGGCTTGTGGTGCTTTCCCTGGTCGCTACAATCGCTGAGAGCTGCCTGCAGGCCAGGGCTGAGGCGAGGGGGGAGGGGGCGTGGGGGTATGTAGGTGTTCCAGCCGGGCTTGCGGACATTGACAGATGGCTAGACCCTCGATAGGTGCAGATTAAACCGAGGGCTGAAACGATAAAGAAATTACGTTAATTTAAGGACACCCCTTGGCGTATTGTAGTTGTAGGTTTTATTGTATTTGCCGACGCCACCGCTGCCACCTCCTGCTGACGAGTGATGCCCGTGGAAAGGATGAAACTGGGCGTAAAACCTAAAGACTAACCCAAAAGTGTACAATCGAACAGTTTTGTGCCTGAATGCTTGAGACCTTGAAGACACAGGATAAGGAAGTCATCATTGTTGACCCAATGTTGATCTCAGCGGCTGTTCTTCCAGTTCAGTGGTTTGATGTCTGCGGTTGAGCCTGGCACTTCAAACGACGCCTATGTGTACAGGGGCCCGACCAACCCGAGAGACCGGAATGGTTCAGCACCACGTTGGCGCCATGTCCACGAAATGCAGAGTCTCTAAGACCTGCCGTGGTTCAGACAGGGCCGCCGGGCCGGCACAGATCCGTGACCGTTTGCTGATGAGAGCAAGATATCTCGTAGAATTTGCGACAAGGCCCACCCGTAGTTCAGTGTTCAGTTTACAGCGTAGGAGATGATAACCACTGGCGTATTTGGGTAACCAACAGCTGGGCATTAGTGTAGTTTTGCATGTGCATACGGTAGCTTTAGATGACATAATCACGTGCGGATTCGATGGCTCACCTCACCCAAACTACCCTACCCACACCCACTTCCCCCATGATAAATTCGGCTGCGCTATCTGCAGCGCTGTGGTTTATTCGTCTCTCCATCGAGGGACACAAGGTGTCATGGCTCATGGAGACAATCGTATCGCCATTCCAGTGTCCGTTGGAAGTGTTCAGCGTCAGTGGCAGGCAGCCCAGAAGTATAAGCAAGGGATTGGTACCGTAGCTGCTGGACAGGGTGGTCGCGATAGGGAGAAGGTGTGGCAACTTGCACAGCAGTCAATACTGATCGCTTTGGGCCATTTTCTAGATGCCTTTGTCGGCAGTCCTACGCGTAGGAGGAGTATCCATTTATCCCCTGCGTTGGGCTTGAAGCCATGTGGCAATGAGTGCACTGGCCCATGGGAAACAATCTCAATAAACTGGGACCACCAAAACTCAACGCAAGTGGACTCGGAACACATGAAATTGTATGGGAAGGCAAGCATGGTGTCGACGGAAATCATAACGTGGCGCATTGCATTGTCGGCGTTGTTAGTTTGATTACCGGGGTGCCCCGGCGCACTGACGAGCGGAATGACAAAGCACGGCAATGGCGAGTAGGACTAGCTTGCAAGTAACAAGAAGCACAACAGGACACGCAAATTGAAAGGCACAGGAACCAAACCTTGATTCATCCGTTTCACCATCGCATGCATGCACGTTCACGCGGACAAGAACGCGTCGCTACAACTGGATGTCTGGATGAGCCATAATGGACCAATGATCAATGCCCAATGCGCTCGCCGGTCTTGGTGGGGCAGATTTGATTTAATCATCAGATGTTTCGTTAATGGCCCAGGGGTTGCAGTCTAATTGGAAATAACGATGATTAGAATTAGATCAGAGACATATCTCTATCCCGGCAGGCATATGGATGAGCCATGCATCCATCTAGTGCTAGGAAAGGAAGAACGAAGAACGAAAAGTTTGACCCGGCCCGAGCCGAGGATAAAGAATGGAGAGACTTTGACTCACATCTTATCTCATGGTACTGTAATAACAGAAAAGGGACCCTTCAACTTGAAGCTGTAATGCCACGCACTAACCCTATCGCAGATTTCACCCACATTCGATGATCGTTTCCAGCTGCAGTTGCGTCCAGTTCTGATTTGTGGGTAGTTACAAATGCTTTTGGGCTTATTTTAAGTTCTAGGCAACTTGGTAGGTATGCCTTTAACAAATCATTTGCGCCACGGTCTTTATCGATTTTTGCACGTTACGTACGGTATGCTTGGACCGGATTACGACACCAGAGCCCCTCGATGATTCGTTATCTGTAAAATAAATTACTTGGCTCACAGGTGAGTTCCCAAAGTCGGTCAGCAAAGTTGAGGTCGTGACGACGGTGCCAGATGGGAAGGACAAGGGTACGACTGGATGATATCACTTCCGTGATCGCGCGCAGGTGTTGTGTGACAGACACGTAATGTTCAGACAGCGCCCTAAACATCGCATCGAAATGAAACTCGAAAACGACGGGCCTGACGCAAACCTGGATCATATGGAAATCGTGAAACAGGTTTTCCCAGCCCGCAAACGGCGTCGAGGGAATATACAGAGAAATATCAGTTCCGTGTTCGAGAACGCCTCGTGACCGTAATTGAGACACCGCCGGGTCCCGATATGACATTTGGGGTGCTGGTGCTTGCTGTCATTCGATGTCGATTTATTGGGCGACGCCGACGCCGACATAAGGTTGTGGGGCCTACGTTGGTGCCCACTACTGTGCCATGACCCTGTCCTGGTTCTCAAATAATACCCCCGCTCTCTTTCGACCTGCTCTTCAAAGGCGAGCTGCACCAGAACAGGTATTTTTGGCCTTTCTATCATTCTACCATGTCTCGTTGACGGTATCTAGGGTGGTCTTTTATCTGGAAAAGATCCTACAAAGTTCAATACAGCCGATCCTCTGAGATTATGGATTATTCAAGTCGGTCAGTTCTATTCGCCCTATATTCATCTGAAAACGGCATCCAATCATTCATTCCAGGTATAATCATTATTACTACCCAGATTCTTAGTCTTGGTCTGCGCAAGTTGCGACAACCCCGAGTAATTGCGGAGGTCATTGGTGGTATTCTTCTCGGTCCGTCTTCTACGTCTTCCTCCTGGTGTCCAACTGAACTTTACGTAGGCCCGACTGCATTTGGCCGTATACCCGGTTTTTCCAAACACATCTTCCCCAGCCAGTCGATACCTTATCTCGCCCTTGTTGCCAACATTGGACTCTGTCTCTTCCTCTTTCTGGTTGGGCTTGAAATCGATGCTGCAATTGTCCGTCGAAATGTGCGTCTCTCTGCCACCGTCGCCGCTGCCGGTATTGTCGTTCCATTCGGTTTCGGTGCCGCACTCGCGATTCCCCTGTACAACCGCTTCATCGACTCATCGCAAGTATCATACTCACACTTCATGCTCTTCACTGGCGTCGCATACTCGATTACCGCTTTTCCTGTGTTGTGTCGCATTCTAACTGAACTCAAGCTACTTGACACGAACGTTGGGATAGTGGTCTTATCTGCCGGTGTCGGCAACGACATCATCGGATGGACGTTACTCGCCCTCAGCGTGGCGCTTGTAAATGCTGGAAGTGGGGTCACCGCGTTGTGGATCCTGTTGGTCTGCATCGGGTGGACGCTCTTCATGCTCTTCCTGGTGAGAAGGGTCCTTTTCTGGCTCGCTCGCAATACAGGCTCGATCGAAAACGGTCCAACAATGTTTTTCATGACCATGACGACTCTTATTCTGTTTGCTTCAGCATTTTTCACCGACGTCATTGGTGTTCACGCGATATTCGGTATGATCTCGCCCATTTGGTGTCCATTTCTTTAACTTGATGTCTTCACAGGTGCATTTCTCGCCGGGATCATTGTTCCACGTGACGGTGGTCTCGCGATCGCACTCACTGAGAAGTTAGAAGATATGCTCTCAGTAATTTTTCTGCCTCTAGTAAGCTCCATTGGTTCTATTCGCATGCATAACCCAACAGTTTCCAGTATTTCACACTCTCTGGCCTGTCTACTGATCTTGGCTTGCTAAACACCGGCAAGTCTGTGTTTCCCGAGTGCAATGTTTTGATTGGCTGACGGAAGCCCCGCTTATTAGGGACAATCTGGGGTTTCACCATCGCTATCATTGTCCTTGCTTTCATTAGTAAATTTGGTGGATGTACATTGGCGGCTAGGTACAGCGGCTTCAACTGGCGCGAGGCCGCCACTATAGGGTCATTGATGAGCTGCAAAGGGTCAGCATGGCTAAAATCCATAATTTTACTGTGTTTGAATCGGATCATCCAGGCTCATCGAGCTGATCGTCCTCAATGTTGGATTGTCAGCCGGTATCTTGACAACGGTAAGCCGTACCAAATGCCTTGATTTGATGTTCAAATTGTCACATAATACACAGCGTGTCTTTTCAATGTTCGTTCTCGAGGCACTTGTCCTCACCTTTGCGACCACCCCCACCGTTTCTTTCCTTTACCCGCCTCATCTTCGTACGCGGGCCACAGCCACTGGTCCATCGTTTGCGAATGTCCACGATCGCAACGACCACGAGAATGCAACTCGCAACCGCACGCTGAGCGTTCAGCCAACTGATGAGGGCGCTTGGAGTCGTCGTTTCACCGTCGTCCTGGACAAGCTCGAACATCTACCCAGCATGATGGCGATCACACAACTCCTTCAGCCGCCGCCACCACCTTACTCTCAGATTGAAAGGTCCACGCCCAGTCCAGGTGTTGGCAAACAATCAGAAGTGTCCGCCCATTTCGGTGCTTTACGCCTCATCGAACTGGCCGATCGACCATCGGACGTGATGAAATCCTCCGCTACGGACGCGCTGTTGCATACTGATCCTTTAATTGCAATCTTCCGCACGTTTGGCGAACTGAATGGCCTAAGCGTATCAACTGCCCTTTCAATCGTGCCATTTGATGCGCTGGCCACCAGCGTGGCCGAGCACGTTCGTGCCGAGAATACGCAGTTCGTGATAGTGCCTTGGCTTCCTTCAGTTCAAGCTCCGGAGGTCACTGACGCCGGCGCTGCGCAAGACCGCAATCCCCTTGACACGCTCTTCCGTACGGATCGCTCAACCTCCTTGGTCCACTCGCACTTCGTGCGTGACGTCTTTGCCCGCGCCGGGACGAACGTTGCACTCCTCATCGGCCGGGCACCATTTGGCGTACGCGAGCAAACTCACCTGTTTCTGCCTTTCTTTGGTGGGCCGGATGACCGGTTGGCGTTGGACTTTGTCATGCAGCTGTGCGCCAATCCACGCGTCTGTGCAACCGTGATACGCATAATCAAGCGCAATGTCGTGGATGACGCCCCGGTACAAGAAGTGGCACATCCTGCTGTGGATGAGAACAAGACAGAAGAGAATTCGCGGGCGAATGTGATGACTATTACCTCTATGAGATCGGTAAGTACCAACGGGGCTCTTGGGGTAGCTGACACAGATGAGGTGAATTTACCAGGCGCAGACGACGGGCTTCCCGGACACTATGTACGGCAACGCGACGACCCAGACACGACTGCAGTCGGATACAGCTGACAGTATCACGTGGACGAAGTTCGCCACGCCGGGGACCACCGCCGTGCCGGGCGCAGTGCTGTCACGTGTCACTTTCGAGGAACTTTCGAGCCCGACCCCTTTACATGCCGCGTTGCACCGCGCGCATACGCTACAGCGTCCGATCGTCGTCGTCGGCAGGTCTCGCCGTCTCGCGGTAGAGGACCACCATGCGGAAATCCGCACGCTGGAAGCGGAGCATAGCGCGGTGCGTGCGGAAGTCCGGAAGTCCGTGGGAGACGTAGGAACGGCGTTTGTGATGGCGGGTATCGACCTGAATCTGCTTGTGATACAGGCATCTAGTCAACTTTCGGACTAGGTCACGTAAGACAACGCTATACACGTACTCTGTCTCTGTGAGAACGCAACCAACATACCCCCGAATTTACGACCTATTACGATACTCGTCCCATTATCCTGTGTACATATCGTACCATGCTTTGGTGATACCGCGCCACTTTTGCTGGTCCTTTTCCAAGACTTGATGAGATATACCGGAAGGCAAGAAGGTCAAAAGGAGCGATATTACATGCACAGAGCATAATCTACAAGTATGCAAAAAAGCGACGATGTGATGGAAGAGAGGGAATAAAAAAAAAGTGAGGATATCAATGTTTACTCTTCTTATCCTTCTTATCCTTTTCTTTCTTTTCCTTCTTTTTCTCTTTTTTCTCCTTCTTTGGAGACGTGTCCTGAAACGCGCGGATGAGACCCCCGCAGGTGAAGGATGAATACGAGACAGCACGGCTCACCTCTGCCGTCTCTTTTGCCTCCAACCTATGCTCGCGCTTCTTCTCCTTCTTCAACGCCTTCTTCTCCTCTTTTGACAGCTTCACCTTTTTCACCGGCTCACCGTCGTCGTCGTCGTCGCCTTCATCCCCACCGCCCCCGTCAACCTCCATCTCGTCCAGCTTCCGCTTCTTTTTCTTCTTGTCTTTCTTCTTCGGTGTCTCCGCTTCGAGGAGGGGCAGCACCGGCTCAGCATCGGCCATCTCGTCGTCCCCGTCGTGATTCTCCAGAGCGAGTTGGTCGAGGACTTTGCGGATCGCGTCGGCGTTTTTGCCCGGTGGCGCGCCGCTCTCGAAGAACGCGAGACGCTCTTCGACTTGCTGGCGCAGTGCCTCACCGAATTTTGGCGTTGGTGTATCTGTGGGACACAAATTAGGCGTGGATAGAGGGTGCAATAGAGAGAAGTTTAACCAGAGAAGCAGTCGATACGCGACGCGATGGAGCACTTGTTGGCAAGGAAGCGTGAGATACGGCCTTTGTGCTTGGGGCCCGCACGGCCGATAAAGGTCGAGTGATAGATCAGACCGTACTGGAGACAGCGTGGGTATGGGCGAGACCGAAATAAGAGGGAGCACGACCCACCTTAGGCGTGTTGCCCTTGGTTTTAAGAGCACGGAAAAGTGCCTTTTCTGCGCCAAGGATCTGTACCGTGCTGGCGGGGTACTTGCTTAGGTTGGTTAAAGATCCCGCGTGGCTGATGAGGCGAGCGCCAATGCGCTCGCCAAGTAGAGCCGTGAGACTAGGCGCCACGAGATTCATTTTCTCTGCGAGATATGCTGTGAGGGACTTGCGATAGTCAGCGATGGAGACGACGCGTGTGGCGAAAGCGGAGATGTTGAGCATGTCGACATCGGTGAGGATCGAACCCATGGAACCGGCAGCAGCGTCGATAACGTTCTGTGCTCGTGTGCTATCATCACCAAGAAGAGCGGCGAGCTCGGGGAGCTTATCCGCGTTGAGCTTTTCCTTGGCGCCGATGAACTTGGCCACTCGAGCATACTCATAGTTGTCCGGCACAAGTTTGACAAGTTCGGGGAAATGATAGCCATACCATTCTCGAATACGCATGGAGAAGAGATTGACGTCCTTATCGAGCTGGTCGAGCAACGCAATGGCCTGGATGATCATGTTGTCCACGCGATTCACGTTGAACTTTAGTTTCGAACGCGAGTAGGAATGGCCAAGCCCAAGCTGGGCCTTCGTGAGGTCGTCGGCCTGTAGACCCTTGAGCAACTTGGACGCGTGAAAGCGGATTCCGCGGATGAGCTCTATTGTTGATTCGGAGGTGTCGCATTTTAATTTGAGTTCGACCTTGATAGAGTTGGCTAGGATTTGTTCCGAGACACCAAGGACGATAGAGGAACCGCCGGAAGGTTTTGACAAGTTGAGCTCGAGGAGTGCCCTCAAATCCTCATTGACGGTGCCTACGCGCAACGTAAAAACGCAGGGAAGAGAGCGATACAGCAAATTAACACACCTTCCGATATGTCGTTCGCATTCTCCAGCGCATGCGCAGCACTTTTGAACGGGGAAAAGCTCATCAAAGAGACCATTTTTTTGAATTTGCCTAAATCTTGGATAGATGTCTGGACGGCGGCGGTCATGGCAGCGACTTCATCGCGAAGTTTCACTTCAAAGATGGCATACCCGGACGCCGACTCGAAGAGAACGTGGGACGCCATCTGTTGTCGTCGGCGACGTTTCTGTTCTGCAAACGGGACGACAAACTCACGCGTGCGCGAGAACGGGTTACATAATCCGGTTCAGTCGGGCAGTCGGGCAGTCGGGCGGGGGATGCCAGCAGCATCGAGCATCGAGCTATCATTACTGATTTTTCCATAACTTCAGGCGAGCAATCCACCCGAAATGCCGTTCCGATGTCATCGTGGCATGATTGCACGCATATGTGTATAGTCGAGTTCCATTTCTATGGGAACAGGGGACCAGTAACTATCAGGTTCAGGTGTTGGCCGGGTCGGGTCTTGTCTTCAGTTCCTCGTCGTTGACAACTGCACTGTTCAGGCTGTGTCTGGCAGCGTTACCCATTCACATCTCCTCACAGCGTAAGTTAATTCAATGGTCTGACTTATCCAGTGCGGCGGTGCGTGAGTATACGTGATGGCCCCCTTTATTCTGTCATTGCGCACAGGTTTGACTTTTACTTTTTTTATCTGGCTTCGAGCAGGAACCTTCTCCTTTTCGGCCAGCCGGAGAAGGCATAACGGCAACGGCAAACATGCTTGGGGAATGCGTCCGCGCCACTCTTTCACCAAGATCGGTGTCTCTTCACCGTTCACCGACTAGCCCCTCTCTCGCTCGCTCTTCCCTTCCCTTTTCCCTCGCCCGATTAGCGCTCTCAAGATGAGATCTCACCGCATCGGATTAAGAACGTTCCATAAACCGGGTATTCCCTCCGAAGCAAGCGTCGTGCCTCAGGCCTCTGCCTCATGTCTCGGGTCTAGGTTTCTCAGCGATGCGAACACACCCCGAGCCTCTGCACTGGCGTAATGCGGTTGATGGAAGCTCCTTCTCGCAACAGGCCCTAACAGACTCGGAACAACGACCGACCAACGCGGAAAAAAAAGTCAATTCAACACAGCTTGGGGAAGCAATGCAAGGACAGGCGCTTACCCGATTCTCCAAAGATAATCGCCTCAGACGGGCGTCAAGTGACGAGAGAGTAAACCCTAGGGAGAAAGCACTGCGATTGGTTCCACAGATACCTGCTGCGGCCCGGGATATAGGCACAAGGTTGCGCACGGTCATTGCCTCATGTCAAAGGGGAGGACATATATCTCTTCACTGCCCGCCTCCTTGGCTTGCGTTTCCCCCCCACGCCCCTTCGCTCCCCCGCTCGCAGCAGGTTCATATAGCTGCAATCCCTCGAATGCGGGGGCTCCGCGGCTGACGATCCGAACCATCTCCCCCCCTCCACTCGTCCCTCTAATTCTAGGTAACTATCCTACTTCCCATCCAACTTATGTTGAACTCATAATATACTGGCCTCTCAAGTTCCGTCTTTCACCTCTTGTTCTTTCTTTCCCCCCTTACGATTAATCTGTACGATCGTTACATGATGCTTAGGAGAAGACACGACACTCGGGCTACCCCTACTCCCCTCGCTCCCAGAATGAACCCTTGCCCACTGCCTGAAATCTGTCCCTCGCAAGTTCCGATCGCGATATCGCAATCTTTGATGCCTCCCCGGTCATCGACATCCCACCGCCATCATCGACACAACGGGTCTATGGACGAGGCCGGCTATTCCTCATCACTGGAGTCATCTTCATCTCGGCGCGGCCGCCCTTCCTCCCAGGCCATGCGGACATCTCTGGCGCCACCTCCGCTGAAGGGGATCCTCAAAACAGGTGTGTGTGCTGATCCGGAGACCACGAATTGCTGATGTAATTGCGTTTACTCCAACGCAAGGCAACGCCGAGTCCTCGGTGATCATCAGAGCTTCCTTGGTACACCAAGACCGAGATGGTTATACTTCGTCTCCTGAGAAGGCCACATCCCTTAGGATGTCCCAAGCATCTCAGAACCGGCTATCGAAGAGCGGGCCCTCTCATCTCGCCGACTCCACTAATGTTCTACAGACCAACAAGCCTGTAGCGCAAGCGCTCACTCGCCGCCCCACTAATTCTCATACACCGCCGGCAACGTTGCACTGGACACTTCTACCCTTCGATGCCCAGCGCTCGAAAGGAAAGTTACGGTTTGACTTTGCGCGCGAGGTTGACGAGATTGTACTCGCTGAGCCCCGACATCGTCCTCGACCACTCTCTGTTCTCGAGCGGAACAAGGCAGCGGCCGATCCGGGTCTTAAAGAGATGATCATTTTCTGCGCTGAGCTACCAGATTGGCCTGTGTACGTTGCGCGCCACTCCGGGATCTGTTGCGTCGACGTGTTCGAGGCGATACGCGATACGTACAACGTAGTGTTGACGGCTACAGAGCGCTCAAATCACCAGACTCGCGTCCGGGATATCGAGAGGCGCCGACCGCCTACGCCAGAGGGCACCAAGAAGGGTGTGCGCCGCCGCGACCTCCTCGAAGGGAAAACCCTCTTCATTGGGCTCGACTGGAGAACGTCTGACTCACGATATCCCGACGGCTGTTGGTGCCTCAAAGTCGGCTCTCCGTCTCCGTAGCGCCGGCGGCGCCTGATGACCCTTCACATGACTCCGACCTTCTGACCGGCATCAAGTTATGATCGCAGGAATAATCCTTCAGATAACCATTCATTTATTACGGATTACGCTCTTCTATTTCACGTGTTTCTTCTCATCCATACCCCGCTTCACTGCAATCTCCACCTTACGCATCTGTTCTTTTACTGCTTTTCTGATATTCTTATGGGCTGCCTAGGGGACCAGTGTTTTTTATTTTCTCATGCCTGTCTTGACATCTTTGCTCCCCCCCTCATGTTGTACTTCTACTCAACGTTTCGATACCGCGCTGGTCCCGGAGTTGTAGCCGTAGTTCGCCCACGTCGTTCCCAGGACGCTATGTTGCATCCTGGGCGATCGTCTATGCTGTCTACTGCTATTATTGAAACTGATAATCGTTCGTTACAAACATCATGGACATCACGTTCGCTGCCGAAAAGGAGAAGGGGTTTCAAACCTGGGCCGAGGCCGATTTGGAGCGCCGGGATAACTTTGCACAGGACGCCATCGTTGTTGCGGAACCCAACCCTCTCCTTCCCAGTGCCACAGGGACAGTGGAGCCCTCCCGAGATATCGGAAGGAAGGAGCGAAATCGATAATGAAATTCCTTGATCGCAACGTGCTGGAGTGGTGGCAGGGGAGAAGCGAGAAGCGCCAGTAGAACGCCCCGGCGAAACGTGAAGAGGAGAATGGGATGGGCCACGATGCAGGAAAAAAAATACACCGGACGCGATATGCACGACGGCAAAAACGTGCTGGTTATCTGTGTGCGAAGGCCGCGGAGCTTGCGCGAGTCGCTCTAAGAAGGCCAGGATTCGTGATAGTGATAGATTGGCCCTCATCCCAACTAGCCGATAGCCGATCATCAATCGTGGACCTCCCCCCTTTGCACTAGTAAAGTAACATGACGCGGCTCCACTTAAGATGATCCGGACGGAAGGCGGTAGGGGGGGCGTGTGGGTGTATGTGTGGGAAGGGAGGATAGAAAGCAAGGGATGGCATGGCAGATGCAGGATGCGGGATGCAGGCGCAAGGCAAAGCAAGGCAAAACGTTTCTCGGATGAGAAATGTCACGAAAACGGTGCTGAACCGTAGCGTGGGCCCCGTGGGCCCCGTGGGCCCGACTAGTGGATTATGCATATATCATCACGCGCACGCCGCCGTCATGGCGCGGCATGCATGCATGCATGCATCGATGCATGTATGGCTTTTCTGACAGAAAAACCTCCGGAAATGAAGGATGCACACATATGCACACACGTCCCCACGCGGTCATCATGCGTAGGCGTTGGAGTGGAGAGGGGGTGCGTAAGCGTCAAAAGACAAAACGCTCAACTGCAAGTTAATAAGCTATGGATGAATGAATGAATGAATGAACGACGGAGCGCTCTCGATTCTCGAGCTTCTCCCGGCCGGAAGGGCGAAGAAAAGGCAAAATGATCATGAACATGAATGAATGAATCTCCCCTTCCCATGCGGCGTGACTCCCAAGTCCCGTGCCGTGAAATGCGGCAGGGCTTTACCTGGGCGGTCGAATGAACTCGAGGAAACAAGTGCGCATGCTAGGCGCCATGTGAAATGAAAATGCTTGGGAAGTCCTGATCGAAGCCATCTGGGAATGGCTTAGGATCAACAGTAAGGCATTTTTCTCTAGGGCCCTTCTTTAGCTAACTAGTAGCAGGAAACCGCGATTTCAAACAGAGAGGGGAGCGCCTATTCGTACGATCGCGAGTTATGAGAAAAAGAAACACTCAACGACGCTCTCCGCCGCCGTGCGTAATGATTTAGTTTTGCACGCAAAGCTGAGTACCAGGTAGTGGGCTACGGATGGACGGGAGCAATACGGAAAAGGCTCCAGGCCCCAGTTTAGTCCAGATCTCCACTTCTGCCTCCGTTGTTCTGTCTTTTTTTGTGTTTCCATGAGTCCTAATGGGTTTAGTGGAGGACCCTGGTGGCTGCGCCGTAGGTGTAGGCAGTGTCGAACGGCCAAGGCACACGCATGCGCACCCTGCGGCCGGAGACGGTGGGGCGGATGGGCCGTAGGGGAGGAACGCCGGAGGCGCCTACGCCAATGCCAGATGACTAGAGATAAGTTCATCATCACATCAGGACGATGGATCAAGCCGATCCGAGGACAAAATGAGTCTATATCAAAGCTGGGGGTCACGAGAACATGCAAAGGAGATAGGGTGGCTTGGTTTTTGATAGAGAAATGAGAAGCGCGTGCAGGTGAAAATGAAAAGGAGGGGACCCGAAGGCTAAAGCCTCTTCATCTTCATAGAATCGATAGCGGTAGCGGAGAGGGGATGGGTAAGACAACCGGAAGTTGGTCCGGGGCGCTTGCTCTAGCTGGATGGATGGGATGGATGGATCGGCCGGTCTGCCGGCCGGCCGGTGTGGCTTTGCGCCCGACTGTGGACCCGTTGGGCTGGTCGATTAGATTATTGGAAATACCATAACGTACGTAGCAGAGTAACACGCTGGGCCCAGATAGCGCAGGGGTTGCAACTGAAAGCAAGCAAGCACGTTCGTACAAGATCATCCACCCCTCCCCCC
>QFEA01000849.1:0-17843 GCA_003315975.1 Lactifluus echinatus | reverse complement strand
CCCCCCCTCCCCCATTTCCGATCGATGGGGAATGGAATGCCAGGCTGCCCTTCTGTTGAGATCGATGTCGAGCTTCAAGGGGATAATAAACTTGATCCGTCTCGGTCGCCGGACATGTTCGTTCGTCCCAAACCCCATCAGTCTCAGGCTAGCTTAATTGCAGGCCCCGGCCACGTTCCATCTATCCCCTAAACGTCCCCCTATGGGACTGGACTCTCGAGGCCTTGAGGTGTGTTATGTGGACAGGCTCGCGGCGGCGTTGATCAGAACTGTTGTTGTTACTCTAATATCGCCCCATTGTACGCTCGAGACTTCTCGACTCAGATGCGTTCTAACCCCGTATTTTGAGAACCCAGTTTAGTGTGTTCTGCTCTCGTAACGAGTTCCTCTCACCAAGCGTCGCAGTCGCGCTAAGACGGACGGTCATCAGGGCTGTTGTACGCTGGGTGCTCGTCAAAGCCAGCACCAGGAAACGTGTGCATGGATCATGCGCCATTGATGTTGTCGTAAGTTACAAGAAAAAAGCTCCACGAAACGTACGAGTACAAGGATAACAAGCCAGGCCGGAAAGAAAGACAGGTACCAATCACCCACACCCACACACCCACAAACCCACAAACCCGCATGGCAGTGTTACAACTACAAGGATTACACTGGCGCAACAATAAACTTATACCTCGTCCTTTTCTGTCCGGAGGACTGGCTTAATACAAAGCCGGCGATGCTCTTCCCAGTCCTTGCGTTGATGCTCTGCAGAACAATACTTGACTAGTTTGCACTTGCTGCAAACCTGTCCGCGCACGGGCGTCCGTGTGGCGTCCGCGCTCCCCTTCCCGCTCGTGGAGGAGCTCTCACTGCCCTCCCCGAGAGGCGTGCTGTCGGTGAATGCGACGTCGCAGTCGATCCAATTGCACATCTCACGTGCACGCACACGCCGAAAGCTCCCGGGTCTGCGACCACGCTTGAGCGGAAGTACGGCTGCTCCATCGAGGCCGTGCCTTGGGAATCGGATCATCTCGCAGTCCTCTGTGCAGCACGGATTGGGGCACCCCGAGGGGAAATCGAAAAAGATGTCGGATGCGGGGACGAAGAGCGGGTGGGTGAAGAAAATCTGCGAGTAGGACGTCGTCTGGTGCGAGAAGAGCACTATGAACGGCGGCCGTCGTTCGTAGAGGATTGCACGGAAGATGAGGTCGATTTGAGGGAAGCACGGCGTGCGTCGCTGATGCTCCAACGTATGCTTAAGACGCGCATCTAGTCACCGCAGGGGACGTGAGGAGGGGGTGGCAGAGGAGCCGGCGATGAGTGTGGGTTTACTCACGTCGATACTGTATCTCACGCTCAGTCTCCGACTTGACCGTCTGGCCGAACGTATATTGGCAGACGAATTTGAAGTATTCGGTGGCGGCGTCCATCTCTGTTCGCTTCATATCCGTGACGATGATGAAGATGTCGTCGCAGCCGTGGTCGTGCATGCCCCGCAGGAGCATGAGTTCGGGGAGCTGGGGCGCATTTTTCAGTTTCTAGTCCTGACAATGCGCATACAGCGGGTGATGGGTGCCACACACCATCGTAAATACCACCGGCATCATAGACAGCTTGCGGTCCTGCATCGAGCGATGGTGGTATACGTGCGTGGTCCAGGTCCGGTCGAGGGGTATCAGCCGAGCGGTGTCCACGGTACGCATGAAGATGTTCTCCGGCACAAAGTCGCCCTTGCTCCAGGCAAGCAGCTGTTCTCCGCGCTGGAGAGAGTGCAAAGCCGAGTGCCTACGCTCGCGCACGCGCATAAACCAGTCCCAGTACGCGTCGTTGCGGTGTTCGAGCCATTTGTCGATGAGGACGTCGGTCGCGTCGTGGTCGAGCGTCTTGCAGACGAGCTCGCTCATGGTGAGGCTCGGAGGCAGCAGTGGGGAGTAGAAACGGGACTTTTTTGTCGGCATCGGTCGAGAGGGAGGAGAAAGAGGATGTAATTTGTCGGACGTCGGGAGGTGAGATCAAAAGGCGAAGAGGCGGTGGACGCGAACGCAACCCCAAAAGGAATCCACACGCGCGCGATAAGATTACAACCTGACTACTCAAACTGACTACACAAGTTCACTCGTCACCTCCACAATCTGCGCAGAGTCCGGATACGACGGCAAGTTCAGCTCGTACTTCTCCTCTGATGTCCTGACAAAACCTCAGCTGCGACATCACACGACAACAAACAAACCCAACTCAACTTGGGCACAAATCGTCCCCCAAGAAAGTGTCGCCCCGCGAACTGCCGCACGCCCTCCTTGGGCGCGGTGAGACTGACAAGCACGTCCGGCTGCAGCCCGAGCCCCGCCGCATCCCCGCGCTCGACGTCCCAGCCCGACGGGATGTCGACAGACACGATGGGCAGCCCGGCGCGCGCGATGAGCGGGAGCGCCGCGTCGAACGGAGCGCGTACGGGCGGCTGGAACGAGAAGCCGAAGATGGCGTCGAGAACGACGTCGCTGGTCGCGAGCGCCGTCGAGAGCGTCGTCTCTGCGAGCTTGGCATCCGTCGTGGGCAGCGTTGGGATGTGCATGTTATTGCATTGTGTGTGCAGGCGCTGCGGGATAGAGTGCGATCAGTGACGAATCGTCCTAAAGTTGTCTCGATACGATACGCGCCTTGTATATGTCCTTGGAGCCGGGCTGCAGGTCATCGTGAGCCGCCTTTAAAGAGTCAGGATGGTAGAGATGCGTGCCTTGGGCATCCAAATCGTTGGTTTGTACCCAAACATTCCTGAAGATGCATATGTTGGCTCGCACACGCCGCACCGTTGCGCTGCCACAGTTACGGTACCTAGGTGTCGAGCAGCCACTAGGCCATCCCCGCCTTGGTTCCCCGGTCCACAACACACCAACACGCGGGGGTATTTATCTTTGTTATAGACGGTGGCGAGCGTCTGAGCACACGCAAGCCCAGCAAGTTCCATAAGCTGAGACAAGATGCAGTTGGAGGCGCATTATTGGCTCTAGCATTCAATTGCAACTTGCCTGATCTATGCTGAACGCTCCCGCCGTGCTCATGAGCTCTTCATCGATCTACAGAGGGCATTCGTCCTGAGGTAAAGTTATCATCTGATGCAAGACCTACTTGCTGCGCAAGCTTTGCTGTAAGATATCTGATGACCATGGTAGCAGCGGGCAGATTAAGTTCTGTGGTGTTATTGTGTCACAGTCCGGTCATACAAGAGGAAAATAGGAGAATCCGTTTTTTATACGAAACGTGACAACTACGATATATAAAAACTATCATGAAAGCTCATAACCAACTCTATGCATGCTATGAGGAAACATAACACTGCGGAGAGTGTCCAAAAATCACGAGAAAGAAACACACGTCCAAAAATGCAAGGGAAACGGAACCAAGAAGCAGGTAGTGCTATCCCTCATTCGAGGGCAAGTGCGCCTTTTTCCCAGTCCTCACGCACAACAGTGCCAACAGAGCGGCAAACAGGGCAGCTCACTTCAACCAATCCGCCTGCACGTTCGCGCTCGCGCTCGTCACCAAGACCCCACCCTGCGACGCGCTCCGCGCTTACTAGGCATGCTGGGTGGAAAGTGTGAACACACGCCGAAGCACTATCCGCAAGGGAGTGGATGACCACGCGCACGAGGTCAGCCGTCGGCTCCGGATCGTCATCTGACGGCCCAAGCCCACATGATATATCATCGCAGCGTAGCCCCTGCTCACGTTCGCCTTGCTCGACCCGCTGACGAAGTGTGAGGCCGGGGGGCGGTGGCGGCGCCCATGCACGTTTGGGTACGGATTGACGCGGCGGAACTTGGGGACCAGCGCCTGTCGCGGAGCCTGGGGATGGGAAGTTACCTAATGGCGCAGACCAAAACCACGTCCCGTCTGGCATCCGCACGATCTGAGGGAGCTCGAACTGGAAAAGACCAGGGAACCGTGGCATGCCGTTAGGGTGTCGTTGCCCATCTTGAGGTGGCGGTTGCAGACCTTGCCCTCCCACAGGTGGCCACGGTAGCTGGGTTTGCTGCGAAATTGGGGGGACGGGTGTGGCAGAGTCACCTTGCGCAGGAACACTGTTTGGTGGCGGCTGGGGCCTTGGTTGTGTGTGGGGAGAGAACTGACGAAGGGCATGGAGCGCGCGCTGAAATGCTAGCGGCGAGAAGGGATCTGCTGCACCCGGTGATACCGGGATAGGGCCATGCGGCATAGGACCCAGGTGTCGTAATTCGGCCTGTGATTGAGGGACAGGATTTGGTGGCTGTGCGTGCGGAAGAGGGAACGCAGGTAGTGGAAACGGAATCGTGAACGTATGTTCGAAGATGGTTCTTCTAGAAAGGGGCGGATGTGGAGCATGCCCATCCTGCTGCTGGGGTACTTGGTTGAGAGGCGGGACGAAACCAGAAGGGGATTCTTGTTGGTCTTGCTGCTGCTCTTGTTGGGGTGGAACTGGATGTGGCGACATCGGCTGTTGCTGCGGAGGCTGGCGATGATCGGTCTGAGGTTGACGAGGGGGTTCATAGGTCAAATTATCGGGGTCTACATTGAATCGGCATGTCGGGCACGTCGTTTGCTTTGGCCGCGAGAACCAGGGCACAAGGCAAGCACTATGGAAGACATGCGAGCACGGTAGCGCAACGACCTTTGGGAGGGGTTCCTCTGGCTCCGGTGCATCCATAGCACCGGGCTCAGCGTCCGTTGCTTGTTCACGATCAGAAGTAGCATTCCAGACAGGCACCGGGCTGGTCTCAGCAACCTCATCCAAGAGTGCATCCCAGCAAATAGCACAGATTGCACCACCGGTGTTGCCTTGACTGATTTTCCTCATCCGCTTCACCAAGCCAGTATTCACAACTTCTAAGCCCCTGACGAGTCTCTTCGCTCGTGCCGGGTCCTCGCGACTAAGCTCCGGAGAAGCACCGAGACCGAGACCGAAGAGCAAGCCCAAAAGGCCGGTCCAGGCCGGTCCCGGCCCCGCACCACCATTTTGTGGACCGTCACCGGCCGGAAGTTCAGGGACGTCGGCGCCGAGAGCCTCAAAGAGTTGACGTAATGGAGCTGGCATTGCGTCAGCAGCGGTCGGATTAGGGTTAGGTGTAGATCGGTTATCGTCAGAGTCAGAATCAGAATCAGAACCGTCTTCAGACGCAGCAGCGTCTACAGGCACTTCCGTTTCTGTTTCTTGTGGTTGTTGCGGGATGCGGAACACTGGTACATCGAACGTCACCTGCACGATGGGAACCCCACCACGGCTTGCTCCTTGCGGCGGTGTGTCTGGATTGGCACCTGGCCCTTGACCAGTGGCTGCATCCCCCGTAGCCTGTGCCGCCCGGAAACGCTCACCAGCTTGGGTCACCGCTTCCACAATAAGCGGTTGAAAGAGTGTTCGAAGACCCGGAAGAGGTCCTTGACCTTCAACTTGGCCATGCGCACGAAGACCAGGCATGCCTGGGAAGGTAGGCAGATGAACGCCACCATGAGGTAGTTGAGAATGAAACGGGTGTGGGTGCAGGTGCGGGTGTGGGTGTGGGTGCGGGTGATGATGAGGTCGTGGATGTGGATGTGTGTGTGGATGAGGGTGCAAATGCGAGTGAGCATCGACGTGCGAGAAAGGGCTGGCCTGCTCATTGCTCGTCGTGGATGTGGTATCTGATAGTCAGGTTAATGCTCGCTCATGACATCACAACACGTTACGAAACAACAAACTCACCAGACCGCCGTTGATCCTGATCCTGGATTTCCTCAACTATCACATGTCGGCGAGCTCTACTATCATCGGCTGCAACTGAGGGGACAGACTGCGATAAGACCATGTCTTCAGGGTCCGATGAATCTCCGTCGTCGACTAGGAGGGTCATCTCGACATCATAGGCATCGGCTTCCGAGTCGGACATAAAGTCGTACACGCCATGGTGTACGTAACTCTCCTCAGACTCCGAGTCCGATGCCTCGTAAAGAGGGGGCATCGAAGTAACACTACGAGCATCGTCGTCCATCACAAATGGGTGCGGGGGATGAGTTGCCTCCAGATCGGTTGGGAGAGATGATGTGGCGAGAGCGCCTAGAGGTGGCAACGATGACGAGTGTGACGAGTCGGCTCTATGCGGGATGGTGAAGTGAATGTTACTCGAGGGATCCGCAAGGAGCATGTCAACGTCAATGTCCTCGTCTACTGGTGGTGGGATTGCCGAGCTGGGTAACGACGTCACACCGTTGCCGTGGTTCTTTGATGAAGTCATGAGAATCATTTGCGCTAGAGCGGCGGCCAAGACAAGACATACCAAAGACGACTGTGACTGGGAGTGAAATTCCCCAGCTCTTTCAGGGGGAGAATTGAGTTGCTCGTTCGCCGAGGAGCTGTGTCCACGGCGGAATAAGTTATGAAATACGTTGACTAGGCCGGCTCTCTGAGCATGTTGTTCCATAGAGGTGGAGGTTGAATGAGAGGAGGTTGCTGGGAAGAACTGAGGGACAAGATGGTGGTATGAGTAAGAGATGGGCCAGAGAGAGGATATGGAATTGGAATTAAGCGAGGGGAGGGAACCGAGACCGAGAGAATGTACGAGACAATTCCAGTCCACATTTGCCCTCTTATCCAATCCAATCCACTTTTTTATTTATTTCATTCAGCACCGCAGTAGTTGTTCGTCTAATCGTGGCGTGGAGCGGCGGGCTGTTTATGCGCATTTCACAGGTGCCAATCACTGCCTTTGGCAACGGCCGGTGATGTACTCTAATGCCATCATCATCACCAATCACATACAACGTCGGTCCAGGGCACTCCACGAATAAATGGAACCCCGCAGATGTGGGTCCAGGCGATGCCCGCACTCTCACGCCTGCCTACTACACTCTTCCTTATCACTGCCTGCCGGGCCGCTACTCTGCGGCTTGAACTCAAGGTGGGTGGCGATGACAGGCCATACTAGACGTATAGTCAATTCCAGAACGGCGGCAGAACTCGTGCTGTACAGACCCTCTTCGAAGCCAGGGTGTCTTCCTAGTCGGATTTGTTGCCAAACATTGCGCATCGCATCCGAGCTTCGAATATCTGTCCAATGGTCAAGGAAGTACTTCACTTCAACCTAGCCATGATGGTCAGCCGCGATGCGCTTAAACTCACGACGGTTCACCTTTCGGACGACTTCGAATGTGGCTGAGAACGTTGAAAAGACCTCATAAGGGACATTCTCTACCGTGAGTGACTTCGTGATATGCTGCGAGTACGAGTACGTCAAGCGCGAGAGAACGATCGAGAATAACCAAAAACACATGCCTCAAAGGCCCGAGTCTTCAGTTCCGTGAGTCCAAGCTCTAAACCACATGTTATCAGTTTTTATAATGTAATGAATGGGCAATGCTCACTATCCGCAAGTCTGTACACAGCTTTCGCCGAACACGGCAACGGATGCCCAGGGTTTCCACGTATCCACTCCTGGAGCCACTCTTTTCTTGAGCTTGCGCCACTATGTACTTCAGCTGGCGCTGCACGGGTGGCGGAACCAAGGCTGCCCTGACTATCGTTTGGCGTCTGCATGCAGCTGTTCCCCGGGGAATATGATGAGAGGAAAGATGAGGACAATGGCGCAAAGCGAATCCGGTCTGTATAAAGCTGAGAATATATGGTCAGGTTGCACACAGACAAGACAGGGGGAGGAATATACGTAGTAAAGGACAGCGCGATACGTCACATAAGCAACGTCTTTGACAACCACGCGCATCTTTGAAGGGCCAGGAACGTCTCTGTCCACGGCGGGAGTTGCAACGCTGGAGATGACCTGGGCATCTCCCCCGCGAGGACTAGAGGGATGCGCTACTTTCTGCCTTACGTTTCGCGTCCTCTCATCCTCTCCTTCACCGCCATTGCTCCCTGCAGGCTCTTCAGCTGCGACACTGATGCCCGGCTCGGGTGAATCACGAGGTACACCCAATCCATCCTCCGGTTCGACGTCGGAGTTAGGTGGGTCTCCGTCGGCCTCCACGGGGTCATCCACCTCATCTTCCTCGTCTGAGTCTTCCGGATGAGCACCAAGCGCCGTGTATTCAGACGTGGCGTCGGCGTTGTCCAAATTCACGTCACCGGTGATCTCGAAAGTGAATTGATCAGAGGACGCTTCGACAAAGCCTGTATTAAACACTAAGAGAATAACGTTAGGCGTGCCCCGCCACAGTAAAGGAGTGAAGCCCACTAGAGTCAAAATAATCCGCGCGGCTAAGCAGCCGTTTGGAAGCGTATATTCGGCGGGGCGTTTGAACGCGAGGACTCCGAGATGGAAGAACGAATTCGACATCCGAGTAGAGCGGGTCATCTAAGAGCTGCCCAACCGAATCTAGCAAGTCTTTTGGGACAAGAGACTTGTAAATTAACGGAGACGCGGTCGGTGGGCCAGGTGTGGAGCTGATCGTGCAAGTGATCACGAAGGCATCGTTCAATCTAACACTGCTCCTCGTATAGTACACCGAGTCTCTGCGCGCAAACTGTGCCCTTTTGGAGTTTTAAGTCAGTATTTGACTGTCACATTTATGATCGACTGTGATACCATCCCCAATTTGCCGTCTGCAGATCATAAGCGAGGCTCGTGGAGACTAGGTATAATTACGTACGGCATGAGAAAATGAGTGATTGTGCGCTTCTTTGACATTAAACAGGTCTTTCTTTTTCGGGCTGCAAAGCGTTCAGTGACGGATGTCTGCGGGCACCGTAAAGCGAGTGACCTGTGCAGCTCGAATGTGAACCGAAACAGCCCTTCGCGGACCCATCTAAGAAGCCATCAGTGTATTGCCTACGCGAAAAGAGGCCGTCGTCGTCCTCACTTGCCATTGTACGCAGCATCCTTCTCCTCTTGAGTAGGCTGATTTCTAATCTGAGGGCCTCGTCCCATGATGAAAGCAGCAACCAATGGCGTACCTCGCATGACAAAAATAAGCTCACATATCCGTTATAGTTTGCCCCGCCCGCGTCTGTAGAGGTATAGGGGGGACCCGAGTTCGCATAGAATAGGACCTAAAGATAACCATAGATCAGGCGAAACCGTGCTGCAGTTAGAACGGAAAGGAAAGGAGACAACGCACTTGCCATCGCCCTCCGCCAAACTTGGTGCTCTTCGTTACTTTCGATTTGGCTTCGCCCTTGCTGCCGTTGGGAGTGAGGATCTTCGGGACGTTACGTTGAGGACACACAGTTTGTAGACACACCTCGACTCAAACAGGTTCTTTAGACCTCGGAGTGTCCACTCAAAGATTATGGAATTGTTCTCTTGGAACTCAACTGGGTCCATGCTCTTTCTTACTAGGTGAACGGATGAAAAGGTGGGTAGGTTCAATTGCAGTTGATGGTGGCGTTATGCAAGGCGCACGTCGGGACGGGATCACGTTCCGTCACTCCGTTAGCGCTCCAAGCGATGTTGGCGGGAGCCATAATCACAATGCGAAATAACAAACTACACTACTTCCCGCCTAGCAGCATTTTCCTAAAGTCATCCTGAGCCTTGCCCTGAGCCTGCACCCTTTTTCCGGATGATGATTCTGCAACGGGTGTAGCAGCTGGAGGAGGTTTCCGAGCTCGGCCCAAGCCGGCACGAGGTCTCGACGCAGCGTTCCGCGGAATGAACATCCCACCTGCAGCCGCGGGCGCGCTACGAGCCTTCGCCGGCTGGTCCTCACTCTCAGAGAACCGAAGCTGCGCGCCGTTGAATTCGAAGGGATCGGGTAGCAGGAGTAGTCGTGCGGCATCTGCCACCGACTGGAATTCGACCACTGCTTCGTGTCTATCCAAGAATACTTCCACGCGGTTCACAGGAGCAAGCATCTCAACGGTTTGTTGGAGCAGGCCCTCTTGGGTACCGTCTGGGAGGCCGCGGATACGCAAGGACCGGCTGCGTGCATCTGCCTTTCTGCCAAGTCCAGTCTCCGGTTCGCTAACAGAAAGTTAGCGCGGGCCCATTCTGGTTGGGAGTTACTTCGTACCGTTTTCGAGAGCGCACACGAGTGTCAGATAGGGTAACCGCAATCCTGCGCTTCTTTAGTTCGTAATTGTTGGCTCCAAGAGCCTTAGCTGCATCTCTCTGTGCGGGAATGAGTCAGACGTCGAAGAAGAGAAAGAGACGATCGGACCTCTTCCTCAAACTCAACAAACGCAAATCCTTTTGAGTGGTTCTCGGCATCCAAAGCCATCCGAATGTCTTTCACAGAGCCATACTGACACCTATCAGTGGAAGGCGCGGTAGCATAGTCAATGAACTCACAGTTCGGAATAATTTTTCTAGATCCTCCTTCGTCACGAACTTGCTTAGCCCAGCGACATATACCTCCCGGGCATCTGCATCTGCATCGGTTCGCTCCTTCTTTCGCTCAGGGTTCGAGATGTATACATGTAGACTAAAACCTGGCTCAAGCTCTCGGCCATGCAATTCCAATGCTAACCTAGCCGCGGTCTGTGTAATGGAGTCAATTAGAATTAGAAATTGGTCATGCACCCGAGATGAAGAGAACAACCGGAGACGTGTATTGAACATAGCAGAATCGTCTAGTGCTCTTGAACTTCTTGCTCGGCCACCGAACATCGAAAATATTTCCATGCTACACGTGCGTCAGCATCGTGCTATTGGTCAGGTCAAATACCACCGTGCACCTGTGCGAAGAGTTTTCGAATTGAGGCATCATCCGCATCCTCAGGGAAGTTAGTCACGTAAAGTGTCGACTCCCATCCAAGATGAACGCTGATCTCGTGATTGTGGACTCGTTTCTTGTCCTTTGTAAGCGCAGCGGGTACACTATCCCGTGCTGTGAACTCGACAGTGGCGACAAGTATGTTCGGTAGCTGGGTAATCCTGACTTCACGTATAGCACCGCACTGAATACCCGAGTAAGACAGAGTCGGAAAGGAATGTGAAACTACAGACGTCTTTAAAGAGTTGACTCAGGTCGTCCTCCGTACTCCCCGATGGAAGGTCGCCAACGAAGACAGTGCAATTCTCCCGGTCTCTGCAGAATCGCATATATATCAGCTATGTGCCAGAAAAGTTGGCAACTCGGGGCGAACCGCTTGAGTGTCTGAGGTTGTTCTACTTAAAATAAGTAGTTACAAACCCCTAGTCAAGTAATACCCACCAACTCGGGCTTTCTTGCTCTCTTCCGAGGGGACTTCTTCAGCCTTCCTCTTGACGCCACTGGCTGTACTTTTCAACCCTTGATCAACGTCCATTGGTAACTCGATGCCTTGTGCGTCCTCAGGCGACCCAGCAACTGGAACTTGCGCACTCTGCTGCTCGGTGACGACTTGCATAGCTTGGTAACCGGCCGTCTCCGCCTCCTTTGGCGCAGTATAAGCATGGTAGGAAACCGTAGAAGAAAAAAAAAAAAAAAACCTTGGCGCGGCGAGCTTCAACTTGACTCCTTGCGCGTTCCACAACGTCAAGAGCGTCTTGTATTTCCTTCGCGGTGCCATGGCTGTGCTCAAAAACCAGCCAAGCCTCCCAAAGCATTTCTGGCCAGTCGAGAGGGGACTTGGCTGCCTTTGTAAACACCTTCCTCGCCTCTTCGTAATCTCCCTGGCGCCTGGTCAACAGAATGAGTGAACGGAAAGAGAGAATGATTGGGTGGCATACTCGAGCGTGCTTGTATACTCGAGCCAGGGAATGTACGCGGCCTTGTGATGTTTCGTGGCGTCTGCCCATACCTTGGCCGCTTGGTCGCTCTGCTCGAACTCCCTATACTAAAAAGTCATCGTTAAAACGATGTAATTGCGTTAATAAACCCCATCTCACAAGTGTGCAGAGGAAGCGCTCGAGGCGAAAACGTGAATCACCAGCTTTGGACGCTGATCCAGTTGATTAAACAGACGGAAACTCGATGGGCAAGGGAGCACCTGTTGCTCACCAGATCGTATAGTCTTGATGCCATCGTTTAATATGTCCAGAAGTGTAGATAGACGATCTTGAGGCTCAAGGAAGGGCTGAGCCACGGCAGATTCGGCAAGTGCGGCCTCGGCACCAGAAGATTGTTCGGATTCAAGGCTTGCAAGACATATGCGACGTTCAAATCCAGCACGCGCCAGGAAAAGAGAAACCATCCCCTCGATGTCTTTTTGGAACAAGTTGGTTCCGAAGGCTTTGTCGTAGAGGACTGAAAGGAAGTTGCTTATAGATAGGCAACGAAAGAAGCGGACGACACACCTGAGATAGGCGCTCCCTTTCCCCCTTCAGCTATTTCGTTGTTCATTTCCTGAGAAAACGTCGGGGAAGCTGCTAGGGGGCGCAAGATTGCGAACTTACCAAAAAGCGCATGTATCTGGCCCACTGCTCACCACTGCCGGGTACGCTTCTTATGGAACGTTCGAGTAAAGACAGCTGTTGTTCCAGTGGCGCATCATTGCGTCTCTGTGAGATGATGGAGAACTGAGCGGGTACAACTGCGTGACAGTGGAGTGACACACCATGCTATCAACATAGCTCGCCCACCACACCCGCAAGGCTTCCTCTGCTCCCGCCTCTCCGGAAGCCCTGCGTCGTGCTGCCTCTGTAATTGCGCGTTCGTGGATGTTCGAGAGAATGCGGAGATCTGGTTGTTTCGCGCGAAGTTCGTAGGCCACATAGTTTTGGTAAGCGTAGAGCGAGTTTCCGGATTGCTCCTAGAGCTACCCCGTAAATATAATCATGCATGCTTGACGTATACAACGACAAGTAGCCTGAGGCTACTTACTAGTGCAACTTCGTACGGCTCGCGCCACTCGTACGCCTTTTTAGCCTTCCCCCGGGTTCTGGATGCATTCACGAGTAACGTCTCGTATGCCTGTGCTGCCTTGTAGTTTGTCGTGAAGGTTGAATACGATTGGAAGGTGTCGTCGTTCGCTGTGAGAGGTCAAAAAAGGCCTTTTCGATGCAGAAAGGGCAACATACTAGAATGGCATTGTTGGAGACGCTCGATGTACATGTCTTCTACCTCCACGACGGCTGCTGGCCTAATAGAGCAACTCTCAATAATGAACGTCATTTGGATCATGGGATACAATGCCCACCTTTCATCTGTCAGTACACTTGAAAGACTCTCGATCTCCCAGTCGCGGAGAGCATCCCATAGCAAATGGCCCTAATGTGATCGTTAGATGCTGGTAATAGAAGAAACGCGACGGAGCGACCTGTGTAATATGACCAATGCCCTGAGCAACAACAGCACGTAAAGCTTCGCGAGTCCATTCGGTTGAGAAAGGGTCCTCAGGTAGGACGGGCTTCGCGTCAGAGGACGAGAAATGGGAATGTCGGTCGATCAAAAGGTCCATATGCTGACGGAGCAACGGGATAGCTACATCATGTCAATGAAGCGTGCGGGATAGACTGAGAGGAAACACGTACACAAATAGTCATTTTCAGCACGCTCGTATGTTTGCAGCACAGATAGGACATCCTCGATAGTGTCCATATCTACGGTGGTCTTCTTATATTCTATTAATGGCAGCCACACGTCGTCACCGCAGGCATAGTATGTCGCAAGTGTCTCGCGTGCGACATTCACCTGGTCATCCATGCCGGCCGCAGCAGCGAGTTGTATGTGTTGAGCATGGAGAGACAAGTCGAATGGCGTGTCAGACAGGGCAGAAACAACGTTAGATAGAGCTATTAGGGCTTGTTCTTCGTCCATTGCACATGGAAAGCAGACGAGGGGTTGTGTGTCACGTGTCACGGTTAGTCCCCAACCGGAGGCGACGGCCCGGGAGAAGGAAGCTGTTTTGCGCCCACCCAGGAGCCGAGCCAGGAGATCGCCATCGATATTGCTCGAGATGGTGACCTCTCATCGCACACACGCCTAGCGCTCAATCTATCTCCTCAATCATAAGCCCGCTCTCATGGCCTCGCAGACAGATCTCAAACTTGCCACCATCTTCGACCTCAGAGGCCGCATCGCCCTCGTTTCGGGTGGTGGGACCGGCATTGGCCTCATGATCGCCGAAGGACTTGCCGCGAACGGCGCCAAGGTGTACATTGCTGGTCGCCGCAAGGAAGTCCTGCAGAAAGTGGCGGACGAATGGGCAGCACGCGGCCCAGGAATTATCATTCCGTGCGTACATCTTCGATTGCTGCCTCTTGCCCTACGCTAGACCTGCGTCAAACTAGACTGTCCCTCGATGTCGCGAATCGCGATAGCATTGCGGCGGCAAAGAAAGTCATCGAAGATAAGGAAGGGAGATTGCATATCCTCGTGAACAAGTAAGGTCGTCTACCCGAGTCATGGACGTAGCCAGAATTCATACCATTTCTCAGTGCCGGCATCTCGGGACCACTCACGCCGTTCCTCAACGATCCTCAGGCTCCGGAAAATGCCAATGCAGAGTCTATAGGGAACGCACTTTTCAATGACGATGGCATGGACGCATGGACTACGCTGTACAAGGTCAATACTTTCTCCATCTATTACATGACAACAGCATTCCTGGGCTTGCTCGAAAAGGGTAGTCGGGATGTGAAAGGTTACACATCTAGTGTGGTTAACATTACCAGCATAAGCGGGATTTTAAAGATTGCGCAGAGGCATGTGAGCATGTCTTTCCATCTTCCACTGTAATTGGCCAGTAGTTGACTCTCTGTCAAGTTCGCATATAACAGCGCGAAAGCGGCTGCAACCCACCTCACAAAAATGTTTGCGACAGAGATTGCTCTCAAGAACATACCCGTCCGCGTGAACTCCGTCGCACCTGGCGTGTACGAATCTGAAATGACGTTCGATACCATTACGGGGGCAGAAGAAATGGCAAGGGTCGCCCAAAGCTTACTCCCTGTGCCAGCTGGGCGGGCCGGCACGTATGTTCACCCCCATCGCACAAGTTGTTATCATCATTTTGATTGATGCCTTGCAGTCCTGGCGAGGTTGCCGGCACGGTAATCTACCTATCGTCGCCAGCGGGGTGCTATACCAATGGCCAGGAGATCGTAGTAGATGGAAGTTATACTGCCGTCAATCCTTCTACGGTCTGATGCGCCGAGTCCCTGCGAGACTCATCCTTGTTGGGTTTATGAAGGATCGTGTATAAAAGTATCACTGTGGCATCTATAACTAGGGATGTATACGATTCAACGCGAGACGGCCACGGGCCAAGGCGCCGTGGAGTGGGAAGAATATAAATACCGCCCAGTCCTATCCGAGTCGTTCTTTCTGAAGAGCCCTGTTCTGCCTCTGTCCAACATGTCAGAACCTCAATTTACACCCGAAGTGCACAACCACTGGCAATACGACTGCATCATCATTGGGTCAGGGCATGCCGGCTCCTGCGCCGCGCTCTCAGCCACGGAACATGGCTGCGGTCGCGTGCTGGTCATCGACAAGTGTCCTGAGGCCTGGGCAGGCGGCAATGGCTTCTTCACCGCAGGCGCGCATCGGACGGTCCACGCCGGCCTCGCCGACCTCCTCCCGCTCGTCGAAAACGTCCCGCCCGCACTGGCGGAGCACATAGACATTGAACCGTACACCGCGCAGCAGTTCACGGACGACATCATGCGTCTCAGCGGAGGGCGGAGCGACGCGCGGCTCGTGCGCACCGTGGTCGCGGGGTCGAGGGAGACGGTCGAATGGTTGAGGAGGACGGTGCGCGTGCCGTTCACACTCTCATTCAATCGGCAGGCGTACGAGGTCGATGGGCGTCAGAAGTTCTGGGGAGGTATGGCGGTAAGTACGAGGGATGGTGGTAAGGGCCTCATCGCTGCGCACCGCGCCGCTCAACAGCGCGCCGGGGTTGAGACGTGGTTCGAGGCGCCCGCGCAGGGGCTGATCCGTAAAGATGGTGCTGTTGTTGGTGTCGTGGTGGAAAAGGAGAGAAAGTGTGTAGAAGTGTGTGCGGCGGCCATCGTGTTGGCTGCGGGAGGGTATGAGTCGAATGCTGCGCTGCGGAAGCTACATCTTGGCGAGGGCTGGGAGAATGCACACGTAAGGCCTTCCGATCATTTATTACCCCGTTTTATCCATGCAGTCAAAGGTTCGAGGGACGCCGTACAACACAGGCGATGGAATTTTAATGGCGCGCTCTGCTGGCGCACGGCTTGCAGGAGACTGGGCTGGTTGCCACGCGACATGCTGGGATGCGGATGCACCTATGGACCAGGGAGATCGCGAGAGGTCAAACCAATACACCAAGTCGGGCTATCCGCTGGGAATCATGGTCAACGCACGCGGTGCGCGGTTCGTCGACGAGGGTGCCGACTTTCGCAACTTCACGTATGCCGCCTACGGGAAGGCGATCCTGCGGCAGCCGGGCGGGCTCGCATTCCAGATATTCGACGCGCGCGCCGCGAGGTGGCTGAGAAAAGAGGAGTACGAGGATGGCGTCGTAGAAAAGATATGGGCTTATAGTGCCGAGGAACTCGCGCGGAAACTTGTTCCGCATGGCTTGGAAGACGCGGAGGCACTTGTGCGGACGCTTGTGGAGTATGGCCAAGCAGCACGCATGTTCGCGGCTGCACACCCTTGGTGCAGGTGGGATCCAGCAGTAAAAGATGGGGTTGCGACGCAGGGGCTGTCACCGCCCAAGTCTAACTGGGCGTTGCCTCTGGAAGAGATGCCGTTGCTCGCAGTGAGAGTTGCGTGCGGAATTACCTTCACATTTGGCGGCCTTTCAATCGATCCGGAAACTTCGGGTGTACTGGACGATGAGAGTGGCAATCCGATCCCAGGTCTTTACTGCACCGGCGAGATGGTTGGCGGCCTGTGGTATGGTAACTACCCCGGAGGAAGTGGGCTAACGGCAGGCGCCGTATTGGGGAGGATCGCCGGCCGGGAAGCTGCAAGGAGAGTCAAACCACAAGGACGAATATTGCAGACATGTCAATAATTTGCGGGGCAGCAGAGAAGGCTCAGGGTCACATCGCTGAGGCTACAGCGCGCCGCGGAGAACTGCTAATACAGAGCCAGAAGAGCTCATCGATTGGCTGTCGGGAAGGGACAAGATTGCATCTACTGTGTGGAACCTCCTGCGATGCTAATCTTACCACACTGCCGGGAGGCTGCCATATATACATACCTCTCTATTGCACGCAGGGAGGTGCAATGCGTAACAGGTATAGCCAACCATCGTGGCAGACAAGTTTCTGGTAAAGACCCGAGGATGTCTCGCACTTCCGTCTTGCCAGAATTGGTACTTCTCTCCATTACAATATGGTAAGTGCTAATTCTGTAAAGAAGCCCACGCCTAGAGAGAGATTTACCGGGAGTTGACGCTTCTCCGGGGAGGTGAAACAGGGAGCTGTGCCACGTGAAGGACGCAACAAACAGTCTTCTTCCGACCTTGACCACTGGCATACTGGGCTAGGCATTGTTAACCCGTTTTCTACTGCCCCAGTTCGGTAGGGCGCCTCATAATCTACTACAACCACTTTGAATACGGAAATAACCGACATCGTGCTCGGAATATGGTAGGCGTCAAGAGAAGGACAAAAATCACGCAGCGCAAGGGACCTGTGAGACCGTGAAGATGAAGCTATATGACAACACTGGCAGATTCCGTTTAAGTTTATCAAGGGCACGCTTGGCTCTGCAAAAGAGGCTTCTCCCTATCTTCGAATACCACCGCCGAAGAGTGCACGCGGGGGGTTAACGACGCGTCGTATGCACCACATATTAAGTCACGCGGGTCCGAGATCTAGAATCCAGCTATTTATAGGTGGACGGAGCAGTAGCGATCCCAAGGAACTAGACCCCGAGGCAAGCCATCCAACTTGAAAGCTGTCCAGCCATCTCATGTACCGATAATGGAGGAAGACTATTCTTTGTCGTTCAGCACAAAATAAGTTGCTTCCGAAAGTAGCCGCGTGACCGAGTACCGGATGGGCTTCGGGGACATGAGAAGGTCTTTCTACAGCTGACCAGCTCAATCC
>QFEA01000843.1:2606-36211 GCA_003315975.1 Lactifluus echinatus | reverse complement strand
ATGATGTCGGAAAACGGCCCGATTAATGAGCGTCCGCCATTTATTCTCTCCTATCGGCATCACCACGACGACTAGACAGACAACGGTAATGTCTAAGAACCCAAGCAGGATACCCGTAATAAGTACACACCCCTCTCATTCTTGTCTTTGGGTTAGCATTTAACACCACTTTCCTTGCAGTTGACACCGATCCTGGTGTGGATGACACCATCGCAATGTCATCGTCCGCTTTTCCTCCAAAGACTCGCTTATACTGACCGAAGACAATAGTCTTTTGGCTCTTGCTTCTCCAGAAATAGAGATTCTTGCATTCGTAGCGTCCTTTGGTACGCATCGTACTTAATTCTGACTTCCCGTTGACCAGTCATATAACTGTGTCCAACTAGGCAACACAGACGTAGACGCCTGCTAGTGCGTGTATAACTTCGCTTACATATATGTTATTTCATTCACGCTCTTAGCACCAACATCTTCAAAATATACCAGGCGGTTGGTCGCCATATCGAGCAACACCCGGAGTCGCGCCACCTGTTTCCGAATTATGATCCCTCACGAAGGCCTCTCATTGTCAAAGGTGCTACCGGTCCACTCAGCGGCGAGCTACATAGTGCAGCGTATTTTCATGGCCGGTACGCAATACATCCATATCCACGGAACTCCTTACATTGAAGTACTTTAGCGACGGCCTGAGCGGAATAACGGAGTCGCACCCGGAACTTAACATTCCATCAGACCTACTTTCTACTAGCAATCATCCTAATCTCGAGATCAGTAATCGCCCCGGCCATCAGGTTGCACTTGATCTCCTGCGCGAGCACGCGCCACATTCAGTAACGTACATCGTGTTGGGTCCGCTGACCAACCTCGCGTACATGTTGCGCACAGACGGAGCATGTGTGCGAGAACGCATCGGCCGCGTCGTGATCATGGGCGGTGCCCTCGATGTGCCCGGAAACACAAGTCCCTCTGCCGAATGTGTTTTCCGTTCCTTTTTCCACTTGTCAGCAGACACACTGATGTCCTATTGGTTTATGCATAGTCAATTTCTTTGCAGATCCGTATGCTGTAGATGAGGTGCTCTTGTCACCTGCCACGCGCCTGCCGCTCGCGCGTGTGCTCCTCGTCCCGCTTGATATTACCACTTCCCATCTACTCCCCTTCGCCACCTACTCTACTCGTGTCGACCCCACATTTGCAACGGGAAAACCATCTGTACCCGTGGGCAAGACGCCACTCACGCACTTTACTAGCGCATTCTTACTTCGTACGCGCAAGGTTATGCGCGCGTACGGTCGGGATGCAATGGAGTTGCATGATATAGCCGCAGTTTGGGCAGCGATTGCGCATCCTCCTGGACTACAAGAGGCCGCGCCAGGCTGGACCGTACGCCACCGCCTGTTCCAGATGGAACGGTGCGCGCAACCTTTCCCTCTAAGGTCGTACAACATGCTCAAATAGATACCGGACGTGGTTGTGCAGCATTGGAGAACTCACTCGCGGCATGTGCGTCGTCGATAGGCGTGGCGATAAGGGTGTATATGCACCAGGAACAAACCGCGCATTTGTGCAGGCTGAACTGCAGAGCCGTCTAGCAGCGGGATCCATGGATGCCGGGGGGCTCAGTGCATTCGAATCCGTTGCCATACCAGCACGTGTTCAGGTCGAGGAAGAACCGTTACTCCCATATGAGGGTGAGCAAGAAGGGATACCCGTTATTGAAGGGACTCCGGGAGTGGAGGCGCTGCTACAGATTATGTTGAAGCGGATATGGGCCGTCCACGTAGATAAGGAGACTCTGACTGCTGATCAACTACTTGTGTGACGGGGTTGGTGAGCTGCCTGGCTGCGTACTCGCATATGTTGATTTCACTTCACCCGGGGTTAGACTTGATGCCGATGCCATTCATAGATAATGTCAATCACTGAAGAGTTTACAATCGTCAAAGTCGACTCGTTTCCGAGTCGATTCTGATATACAACACACATGTACAGACAACTTTCGGGTTTGGTGTTACTTATAGTTCACGATCACGGCGCAAGGATATCAACGACCTTTGTGGGGTTCCACTCCGGGAAAAGGCTATTGTCGGGTTCTCCTACCAGCCCACCCTTTGTTGCCCAGATTATGTGCAGGTACGCGTCAAAGTCGTGCGCGTTCACCGCCAGCTTTGCGCGTAGCGAATCCACCGTCCGGTATGTCACGTCAAGCTTCGTGCCCCTACGCTCGTCGTAGGCCTTGAATATATCATTGAATGACTACGAGCACGCATCCCGTAAATGTAATGACGAGATAAGACTAGGAAGATTTGGACATACGGTGCGATCTCCTTCCAGACGCAGGACTTGATTCTGCAGCCGCGACGCGGGAACATGGACGAAGACGTAAGAAAGGAACCGCGCGATATCCTTACGCGCAGTCCAAGAGATGGGTGCGTTGCCATCTCCACCAATGGCGACCCTCCCACTTTCCACATCCAGATTTACGATCCTATTACCGGCCATGGTCGATCAGCCTCCGACGGTCATTCTACCAGATGGGAGAGGGAAGTAAACGAACGTACTGGTCCCATGAATAATCTGCGAATGCGCCATTATACACAAGCAACAGCGGGGGCCCAACCTCACGAAGTTTGGTGTGCAGAGCACCCTTGATACCGAGTATACCTTGTAGCTCATCCGTTGGCATACCAAACTCGCTGGGTACGAAGAGGCTCGCCCCGGCGGCCTGAGCGGCCTGAGCGATGGGCACCTGCGCGTCGATGGACATCAAGCTTATCGTGGAAACAACGACATGCGCGCCGGCGAGCGCCGATGTCAGCGCGGGTACATCTGTGTACTCGGAGCACGCGATGCGTACACCTCGTTCCGCGAAAGATTGGTTTTGTGCCTTGTTACTGGAGGCCTATGTTTGTGTGTGGGGACATAGCTAGTCAGTTTCATGGCCTCCTCCAAGTGAGAGAAGGAAGAGATGGACTCACGGGGCGCGTGATGATAGTGATGTCGTCGATGGCTCCTGTGGCTTTCTGTTTCAACAACTCCTCGACAATAAAGCCGCCTATGTTGCCTGCGCCTACAATCGCGAACTTTTTGAACCCAGACATTATACAGGTTGACTCCTGTGTTTATGGGGGTTGTGAGAGTTAGGTCCCCAAGAAACCCGCTTATTTATTCAGTAAAATATGACGCAAAATTGACCTGTTGAGACGGAATGCCTCCGATAGCTGACTATAGCTGACTATGCCTCCGATAGCTGACTTGCTACGGCTACGGCACGTGCCAGAAACTTGGAAACGGCAAGAGGCGCTGGCTTACGTCAGAATGGAAAGGTGCATTGCATAATCTGCGTTGCTACCGGCTTCCGTTTCGTTTTTTACTACAGCTATAGAACGAGGCCAAGGAACTCTCCTATGTGTGTGGGAAACCTAGCAACCATTTGATTAGCAACCATTTGAGCACTTCAATGCACTGTGCTACATGGGTAATTCCCTGGCGTGGGAGACTAAACACCGCATTGCGACTTGCGACGCGGGCCGCCGCGACATTCAGCGATATGGGAAAGCCAACAGCGCCGCGATGCCAGGCAGTGTAGCCATTTACGACTCATTAGTTCCCCTCAGACGCACTGGCACCTCTTTCCCCAACCATATGTCTTCAACTCAGAGTCGTGATGCCAATACACTTTCTGAAACTATCTTTTTGCAGTCACTATTGAAGGCCGCTGCTGAGGAGTACCAACAACAGGTGGGGACAAACCTCAGTGAACACCCACTCACTGTCCAACTCGCAACGTGCCATTCCGTCGAGTCTATCACTGCCCTTCTCGAAGAACAGGCACAATCCTTCCGTAAATTCCGGGGAGACGATGGTAAGGTGATGAAATCAATCAAGCGTGCGGTCCAGTTCCTGCATACGCTTTCCACGAGTGCTATCCTCAGTGAGGGCATAGCATTGATAGTACGTTTTCTGTGTCGGACAAATCTTATATACTTGCACACCAACACTCATCTTCTAGCCATTCCCACCCGCAAAATCCATCCTTGCCGGAATTGGAATCCTCCTTGCTGTAGGCCTCTCCTTCGGTTCCGATATCCGTGTCCTTATAACTTCTACGTGCATTAGGCGATCAAGGACGTTAGTGCCAGCTATGATGCGCTCCTCGATCTGTTCGAGACCATTGGCAACTTTCTCAAACGTCTAGATATCTACACCAAAATCCCCCCCACAACGGCCATGACAAGGATAGTGGTCAAAGTAATGGTCGAGCTGCTCTCCACAATTGCTTTGGCAACGAAACAAATAAACCAGGGACGATTGAGTGGGTCAATTCTCGCAAATCAGTCACATGGCTCATCGTGATACAGAGAAATTCGGAAAGAAGATTTTAGGAGAGAATGATGTCGAAGCGGCGCTGCATAGAATAGATCGGCTCACTCAGGATGAAGCCCGGGCGACTGTAATGCAGACGCTGGAAGTCGTCTACCAGCTCTTTCAGAATATGAAGCTAGTCATGAACGGTGTGCATATCTTATTTAGTCCTCTCCCAATTCGGACTAAATGTCTGTTGCGCTAGACAGCAAGGCGTCGAATGACAGTGTGCGCCAGGTTTTAGGTATGGTTTACTCGAGGAAAAATCGAGCGCTATCTATAACTCGGTGCCAGAGGTAATACAACAAATGACGAGCCAAGCGAATAAGGCAAAGCGTATGTTATCCTCTATTTCCTTCCGCGATTGCCGACCAGGAGCACTGGAATTTTCTCACAGGTGACGAGATGCGGCGAGACCTTCGACGTTGGCTCTCCCCTCCAGACCCGTGGAAAAACCACAACATTGCGTGCGCTGCGCACCACGATGGGACCGCCACATGGTTTATGCGAGGCGATTCGTTCACTGAATGGAGATCGTCTGGCTCTCTTTTATGGATTCATGGGAAACGTCAGTCTCTTGACATTACGTGTTTACATACCGACAATTGACGATCCGCCTAATAGCGGGCGCAGGGAAAAGCATCCTTTGGTAAGTAGTGTTTCGAGCATTTTTCTGTTGTAGAGATTTACTATTGGCAAGTTCGACGATCATCGAGAACATCGATAGCATGCGCAAATCCGGATTAGCCTCGCTGGCTATTTTTTATTGTGACTTCAGAGACGAAGAAAAGAAGAACCGCCGGGGCTTGTTGTCCTCTCTTCTTTTTCAGCTTTGTGACCAGTCCGACACATTTTCCGAGATTCTTTCCAATTTTTACTCGGAACACCGTGATGGATCGCAAGATCCCAGTGACGCCAAACTTGCACAATGCCTTAATGATATTCTCACGTCCCCTGGACAAGCCCCAATTTACATCATTTTGGACGCACTCGATGAATGCCAAAATGCCTATGGCACGCCATCTCCTCGTAGAAATGTTCTATTGCTTGTGAAGGAGCTTGTTGGTTTACGCCTTCCCAATCTCCGAATTTGCGTCACTAGTCGCCCCGAGCCCGACATTGAAAATGTCCTTAACTATTTGAAATCCCATTCTGTTAACCTTCACGAGGAGAGAGGGCAAAAGCAAGACATCTTGGATTATATCAAGTCTGTTGTTAACTCGGACCCTGCGACGGTGCGATGGAGAACGGACGATAAGAAACTCGTTATCCAAACGCTCTCGCAGAAGGCCGATGGAATGTAAGGCATCGATATCTGGGTATTCATATATTTGACTCGTACTTGCAATGCAGGTTTCGTTGGGTGTTTTGTCAGTTTGACCTTCTCCGCCGCTGCCTCCCGGGACGTATTCGGCGTGCACTTGATGAATTGCCAAGGACCCTTGATGAGACTTACGAGCGTACATTACAAGATATAGACGACGTCAATTGGGAATATGCCCACCGTCTCTTCCAATGTGTCACGGTGGCCTCCCGTCCGCTTCGCATCAAGGAGCTCGCAGAGTTCCTTACATTTGATTTTGACGCCGGACAGATTCCCACGTTTCTTTCTGACTGGCGTCCGGAAGACCCATCAGGTGTTGTCAAGTCTACCTGCTCGAGTTTGATCTCCGTCATCAGTATAAATGGGTATGATATTGTGCAATTTTCCCATTTTTCTGTCAAGGAATTCTTGTTGTCGAGTCGCCTTGCCACGGGAAGGGACAGTGTTTCCCGGTTTTGCATTCTTCTTCCACCTGCTCACAGCTTGGTCGTGCAAGCCTGCCTCGGTGCCTTGATACATCTGGACGAGAATGTCGATAACGATTATCTCAACAACTTTCCCCTCATCGAGTATGCAACAGAGCATTGGATGGACCATGTTAAATTCGATAGTGTATTGCCAAGCGTCCGAGAAGGCTTGAGACTTCTCTTCGACCCGAGCAAGCCACACTTTAAGGTCTGGAGCTGGTTGGATGACTATGTGTATTCGAGGCGCCCGAAGAAACCATCGCGGCCCAGCGGAACACCATTACACTATGCGGCGCTATACAACATGTACGATGTAGCAGAATTCCTGATCGTCGAACGATCGCAGGACGTAAATGCCCGAAGGCTGTCTGACAACTGGACACCATTATCGGGAGCTGCCGCATGGGGACACTTCGAAGTAACGCGAAGCTTACTTCGGCACAGTGCAGACGCGAACGCACGAGACAAGGATAACTCGTCCCCGTTACATTTAGCGTTGTTCAACGGTCATCTAAAAGTCGCTGAGGTCCTTCTCGAGCACGGCGCGGACCCGAACGCCCGTGGCAGCAACAACAATACTCTACTACATTTGGCGTCAGAATCAGGATATCTGGACGTCGTTCGGTGCCTTCTCGATCGCGGTGCGGATCCAAATGCCCAGAATGAGGGGAAGTGGACCCCACTACACAGAGCGTTGGAATGTAGACATCTCGGTGTTGCGCTGGTCCTTCTCGAGCACGGAGCAGATGGGGAGGCCCCGGGTGAGAACAGCGATACACCATTTCATTTAGCGTTGGAATCCGGAGCTCTGGAAGTTATTCAATTCCTTCTGGAGCATGGCGCAAGGGCCAATTCCTGTGGCAGGAATGATGACAGCCCATTACATCTGGCGTTGAAATCCGGATGTCTGGAGGTTGCTCGGGTCCTTCTCAACCGCGGCGCAGATCCGAATTCGCAGAACAAGGACAAATGGACACCATTACACATAGCTTTGACGTTTGGACATGTGGAATTCGCTCACGTCCTTCTCGAACGAGGTGCCGATGCGAATTCCCACGGCAGGCACAGCGATGCTTCATTACATTTGGCATCGAAATACGGTTATCCGGCAATGGCTCAGATCCTTCTTGGGTACGGCGCAAATGTGAATGTCCGTGGCAGGAACATGCGTACTCCATTACACTTGGCATCGAAATCAGGATACTCGAAAGTTGCTCGGGTCCTTCTCGAATGTGGTGGCGCAGAGGTGAATGCCCGTGACAGTAACAACGACACTCCATTACATCTAGCGTCCGAATCCGGGTACTTGGAAGTTACTCGTATCCTTCTCAACTTCGGAGCCGAGGCAAATGCCCAGGGAAGGAACGACAACGCTCCATTACACTTGGCGGCAAAATGTGGATATTTGGAAGTGGCCCAGACCCTCCTTGACCATGGCGCAGATGCGAATGTCCGTGATGGGAACAACAACACTCCATTACATTTAGCGTCGGAATCCGGATATCTGGAGGAGGCTCAGATCCTCGTTGAGCATGTCACATGTGCAAATGTTCGCTGCAGGACTGATGAAACTCCATTACATCCAGAGTCTCGATATCTGGAAGTAGTTCAACTTCTTCTCGACAACGGTGCCGATGCAAACGCCAAGAACAAGAAGAATTGGACTCCATTGCACGGGGCGTTGTCATTTGGACATCTGGATGTTGCTCACGTCCTTCTCGAACGCGGCGCAGATACCAACGCCTGTGACAGGAATAGCGAAACTCCGCTACATTTGGCGTCTAAATACGGATATCTAGAGGCGGCTACTATCCTTATTGAGCGGGGAGCACATGCAAATCCTCAGGACAACAGCAACACGACACCATTGCATTTAGCATCACAAGAAGGACATCTGGGCGTTGTTCAGCTCCTCCTTGACCATGGCGCGGATGTTAACGCTCATAGAAAGAACAATGATAGTCCATTGTATCTGGCTTCGCTTAAAGGACACACGGGCATTGCTCAGATCCTTCTAGAGCACGGCGCGGACGTCAACGCGCGGAATAATGGGGACTGGACTCCGATTCATGGAGCATCAGAATTTGGACACTTGCAAGTCGCGCAGCACCTTCTCGCCTGCGGTGCCGATGCCAATTCCCGGAATAATTATGACATGACTCCGTTGCATATGGTATCAAAAGAAGGACGATTGTGTATTTCCCGGCTTCTTCTTGACCACGGCGCGGATGTCAACGCCCGTAGCAAGAACGACGTCACGCCGTTGTATCTCGCTTCGCTGATGGGACGCCTGAACGTTGTTGAAGTCCTTCTGGACCACGGCGCGGATGCAAATGCGCAGAATAGTGAAGGCTGGGCCCCGATTCATGGCGCATCGCAATTTGGACACCTGAAGGTCGTTCAACTCCTACTCGACCGCGGCGCAGATGCAAATCCTCTAGACAGTGACAACAGATTTTCATGGCATCCGACACCAGTACTAAGACAGCGGGATAGCGCTTATCTCCTCGGTCGCGGATCAATTCCGAGTCCCCAAGTCGAGCATAATTGGACAGCATGGGATCATCCAGCATCACAAGGAAGATATGTTACTGTTACTCAGCCTGAACGCCTTGCTGGTACAAATCCTCGGGACAAGTATAGCCAGACTCTATTATATTCGGCATCGCAAGGTGGACTCCCGTAAGTTGCTCAGTTATCTGTTGGCTGCAGTCTATGTGATATTCATTGGTCAACAATATTAGCACGCCATTGCATCTTGTTGCAGAAAGTGGACATGCGGATGTTGCTCATGTCCTCCTCGAAGCTGGTGCCAATGTAAATGCCCGTGGGCGAAATAACGACACTCCATTACATCTGGCGTCTAAGTATGGACATGTAAACGTTGCCCACGTCCTCCTCGAACGAGATGCAGATGCGGATGCGCAGAACAGCTACGGCGCAACTGCTCTGCATTTGGCATCGAAAGGGGGATGGTTCGATGTCGCCCAGCTCCTTCTTGCCCGCGGCGGGGATGCAAATGCCAGTAGCGCGAACAGGGACACCCCATTGTATCTGGCTTCGCTGAAAGGACGTCCCGACGTTGTCCAGGTCCTTCTGGAACACGGAGCAGACGCGAATGCGCGGAACAGTAGGAATTGTGCTGCGGTACATGGTGCATCGGAATTTGGACACCTGGAAATTGTTCAACGCCTTCTCGATTGCGGCGCAGATGTGGATGCTCGGAACTGCGACAACACGACTCCATTGCACCTAGCATCGCGCAAAGGACATCCGAAAGTTGTCCATATCCTTCTCGATAGTGGTTCGGACGTAAATGCCGTTGACAACGTTGGTGCAACTCCGTTGCATTGGGCATCAGCACTAGGGTACGTGGACGTCGTTCAAGTCCTTCTTAAGCACGGGGCCGATGCGACCGCCCGAGACAAGAAGAACTGGACTCCATTGCATCTGGCATTTAAAGGAGGACACCGCGATGTGATGCGAGTGTTGTTGGAGTATGAAGGAAAGGAGAGGCATGTGGAGGAGAGCATGGTCAAAGGTTCGCTGGATCGGTGTGTATGCTGACTTATAGATACTATTTGTAGAACGCTGCATACTGTACACCGGAACTATGAAACGAGGAACCATATGGCTAACAATACAGTGTCGGCGTCCGTTAATGAGCACGAGGTACGAATTCGTTCGTGGGACTACGTCAGTAGATAACGTATCTAATTGCACGCACCCGTATTCGCCTTGGAATACTTCAGAGATCCCACTCTAGTTCGGAATGGCAACCGCCTTTTGGTGCCTGATCGCTGTTGGTGCACTACGATGTATAGCGATGAGCTTCCAACCCGCCTGGGCGAGTAGGTCACGAAGATCAGTGATAGTACGTTCTTTGCCGTTGAAGGTTCCCATCATCTTCCATGTGCACGGCTGTCAGTCCATGGCATTAGTCACCTGACGTACTTTCTGCTCACCAAGATGTCTATATTGTACGGTATAGAGCCTGCGCGGCCCAAGTTGGGGAGCAGTGGCTTGGGAAGCGTGGGAAGCTCGGCGCCGAGGATCTCATGCATTGCTGGTTCATCGCAGGCGCATGTCATAGGCTGCTCGGCAATGACGAGCTGCGTCTTGGGCCCAGCGACAGCGCGTAGGTTTTTCAATATCGGGAGACAAAAGTCGTCAGCCCAGTCGTGGAGTACCTGGTGGAGGAGGTAGACAGAAACGTCCCCGTGGTGGGCGGTTTGCTGTTTAAAGAAGTCCTGGGCTGGAGAGCTCAAAGTTAGTTCCCATTCCTGAATGAGGAGGCGATATAGCCAAACCTTGGATTCTCACACGCCCGGACTCGATGGCATCGGGCATGTTCGTTCTCCAGTACTATAGCCGATATCAATTTCAAAGCACATGTCCATATTCAGGAAAGATTGGATTAACTATACACACCTCAGTTGCATGGCCTATAACAGCCTCGCGATCTTGTACGATGAAGCGGAGGTGGGGGTGATGAGTGGCAAGTGTCAAGGACTGTGAACCAACGCCGCCGCCAACATCAACCACCAGTGAATCCTTGGGAAGGCTTCCCCAGTCGTACCCTACCAGTTCGATATTTCACGTGAGACAATTGCGAGCGACACTGTACAGCAAATCCAAACCTTCGAGAATGGCATCGGCTAACGACAGGTTCCTCCACCCAGACATTGCGGAATCGAACCTGACAAGTTTCAATCTATTTCCCGGCCTATCGATAAAGCTCCACGCATCGCCGTCGAAATTGAATGCTTTATTTAGAGCGGTCTTATTCGCCTCACTTGCATGTCCCAAGTCGGGGTCGAGGAGGGTCTCTGGCAGATAGGAACAAATCTTGAAGCCCTCATCGAGGCTGCAGAAGGGAATGAGGATCTGGACAAGGAAGTTGGATGAAAAACCATACAGATGTTCCATGAGGGATGTTATGCCGAGGGTTCCGATGTGTTTCTCCTCGGGGCTAACGATCGTGAGTTCATAGCTGGTGACAACCGCGTTGAAACCAACTTTGCCAACAGCTGTTCGACAGATTTTCCCGTATCCAAAACTGAGGATAGACGGTTATTAGCGAAGACGTCTGGCGTCACCTCTTTGAATATGTAGTTCGTAGCGAGAGCGCGGAGGACCCGAGCTGTTGCATTGTCAACGGACAGTGAATTGGCGCTACTTGATACGTACCCAATTTTCCGGGATGAACATTGGTGGGTTTAGCGATTTCCCGAACGTGTTTACCCTATATGTGAGAAAAGGTCACTGAAATAAATCACGGTTACAAATGCCCATAAAATTACCTGGGGGCCTGCATCTCGGAGAATCTCAGCTACGTGGGTACTCAACGCACTCCGAAGTGCAGTGCAAACGTTGAACTTTATCATGCCCATGTATCAACAACCTTGTGATAGTCACAAAGAGTGTCAATCCTACCTGCATTGTAACATCATACAGTGTGAGCGGCGCGGGCCTCACGAGCGTAATGAGCTGGGAAGCTGCGGAAGTGATAAGCGACCCAGCGGACTGGATGACGGGGTGCATGCGAGGGGCCTCTGTCTCAACGGTAAATGTTGAATCAGAGGAAGGGAATGTGTAATTATTGGTAGTAATGACGCCTCGGATCTCTTCAATGGACGACTGAATGATGTTTGCGAGGGCCTCCAGCTCCCCTAATGTATCCTGAGACATCCTTCCATAGAAGGGACCGTCATGCGGTTAAACAACGGTGGTGTTTAGGAAACGGTGACATACCTTGCAGGCTGATCAGAAGTGGACATTGAGGGAAGGAGTTGCCTGAGAATTCGAAGAGGATAATGAGGTGCTGTCAGACGATTTATACCTGCACCCGGCAATCACCGACCTTCAAAACCTTTGTAGACGGTAGCTGGGTAGTAAGATGACCACATTGCAGCAGCATATTCACAGGCATTCCAGGTTTGGATTTCACTCTGAACTAAAGTGGATCTCTTCAGTCCAGCGCCTATGCGGGGCTACCCAACTAGAGCCGATCATCTTGCTTATGGGAAGTTTGATCACCGTGGGACCGGTACCACAGGGTTATGAAGTGAGATGGGCCACTGGTACACCTATAAAATGGAATACAAAATGCTCTTCGCTTGCCAGGTCGAGACAACATGCCATAGGTCGGGAGTTCTTCGAGGTCATTTAGCAGTAGCAGTATACAAAATCATCACTCATCACATCACGCATCACACATCTGTCATCCCGTCCACGTGACCCCTTAGACCCAACTTCCATTTCCATCTTCCAGTTCCGTTCCTGTTCCGGCCTTAATTAGTACTAATTCAGATCAGTTATTCCTCCGTTCTGAAATCAGGTCGTGACTATATGCCCCATTTTCCATTGCCGCAGTAGTTGTTGAATGGTCGAGGATGGGAGGGACAATCACATATGCACCCGTCTTTCCATCCCTGGCCCCTTGTCTTCAGAGATACTCTTTCCTGGTAGCAATGTCTAACCTCGGCCCCAAATTATTGCGATCCCGTGACTTCTTCGCCCCTATTCCATTGCAAATCGCGTTCTTTGGCCCGGCCAGCCGGTCTAGTTTCATCAACAGTCTTCTCTGTCACCGCGCTAAGGTCTTGAATATGGACGGGTTTAAAAAGCCCAATAGCGAGAAGAATCACAGATCTGCCCGTAAATGGACATCAATTCGTGGGACCAACCATGAACGTATGACCTGGACCGGTTCGCATCACATCTTATAATTGTTGATGTGAGGGCGAGCGCTGCTGGACATCGAGCCCGCGAGGCTGGGAGGTTGTACCTTTCGAGCACGAGTTTGGAGTGGTGTGGAATAGATTTGTGAGGTGTTGCATGCGACGTCACCTTGACTGCGATAATGATGAGGCCTTAGTTAAACTAATAATCAAGAGCGGAAATGCGAGTTCAGGTTTGTTCAGGCGGAATTCCAGGACGTGGATAAAGTGTGGAGAAATGGCCTGCTGTCTAGCCGGCGGATAGTTCCGAGTCTCCGCGCTGTACGGCGCCTACTTGTACTTCCTTTCTTCCTTTCTTTGTTCGACCACATGGGGAAGTCAGCTGCGCCATACCTTCTTGGGGTGCAGCCAATTATCGATGCTAATAGTCCAGCATCCGTATTCTAATCCGATACAGTTATAGCTCTCCGTCCCGTCGCGGCCCATGTCTTTAGAACCGACCAACTCCGCGATTCCCGGCAATATCTCTTCAACTTCTGATTCAAGCGAACTTTCTGAAACATCTATCCTACGCTCACTGTTAGAGACTGCCGGTAAGGAGTACCAAAAGCAGGTCGGGACGAGCCTCCTCGGGCACCCACTACTCTTCCGGCTCAAAACATGTGATTCTGTTGAGTCCGTCACTGCCATCCTCGAAGAACAAGCACAGGCTTTCCGTCAGTTCCGGGGAGACGATGGCAAGGTGATGAAATTCCTCAAGCGCTCTGTCCAGCTCCTGCATACGCTTTCCACCAGTCCTGTTCTTGGTGAAGCACTTGCTTTGGTAGTACGTCCCAGGCTTGTAAACGGCTCCATGCACTTGGTTACTGAAACACATCCTACAGCCACTTCCGCCCGTGAAGTCTATATTCGCAGGCATTGGAATCCTCCTCGCTGTATGTACCTCGTTCAATTCTTGTCCGTGTCGTTGTGACATCTACGCGTGTCAGGCGGTCAACGACGTTAGTGCGAGTTATGATGCGCTACTTGATTTGTTCGAGTCCATCGACAACTTTCTCACACGCCTTGATGTTTATACCAAGTTTCCGCCCACGACAGCCATGACCGAGATAGTAGTCAAGATATTGGTCGAGTTGCTTGCCACAATTGCTCTGGCAACAAAACAGATAAAGCAGGGACGATTTAGTGAGTCCATTTTTCGCCGATGGTCCACTTAGCTCAATGCGATACAGAGAAATTTGGAAAGAAACTTCTGAAAGAGAATGATGTGGAGGCAGCACTGAACCGGCTAGATAGACTCACGCAAGACGAGGCTCGGGCGGCGGCAACGCAGACCCTAGAAGTCGTCTACCGTCTTTTCCGGAATCTGAAGGTGGTCTTAGACGGTTAGTAAATTTTGTTCGGTTTGCCGCTGACGCTGTCTTGAGCGTTATTCCGTTCCAGAGGGCAAGGCGTCGAACGATAGAGTGCTACAGGTTCTTGGTACGTATGACTGGCTCGAATACGTGAATGATGAAAGTTGACTGGGTGTTAGAGATGATGCAACAGATCACAAGCGAAGCGAACAAGTCAAAGCGTCAGTAATCGCCTGATTTTCGCCATTGGTGATTAGGCTCGTTAAAGACTACACCACAGGCACCCAGTTACAACGGGACGTTCGAAATTGGCTCTCCCCTCAAGATCCATGGGAAAATCACAAAACCGCATGTGAAATTTATAAAAAGAGAATCGCGATATGGTTCATCGAAAGCAAAACTTTCTCAGAATGGAAGTCGTCTGGTTCACTTCTGTGGATTAATGGGAAACGTCTGTGTCGCTTATCATTAACATTTATACGAATGCTGACGGTTTCAATTTCATAGCTGGTTCAGGGAAGAGTATCCTTTGGTATGCTATTTCTCGATATCTTTCGTGGCTAGACTCACGTCATCGGAAGTTCTACAATCATCGAGCACATCCACGTCATGCGCAAGTTTGGGTTGGCATCTCTAATATTTTTCTATTGTGACTTTCGACACGAGAGAAAAAAGGACCGTCGGGATTTACTAACCTCTTTTCTTAAACAACTTGGTGACCAATCCGACACCTACTACCACATCCTGTCTAATTTTTATTCTGCGCACGGTGATGGTTCGCAACGTGCCAGTGACAACGAACTCTTGCAGTGTTTAAAGGACATGATCATTCGTCCTGAACAAGCGCCAATATACATCATTGTAGATGCGCTTGATGAATCTCCGAATTCCTATGGCACGCCTTCTCCACGTGAAACTATCCTAATGCTTGTAGAAGAGCTCGCTGGTTTATGTCGACCCCAAATGCGCATCTGTGTTACTAGCCGTCCAGAAACGGATATTAAAATTGCCCTTGATCCTTTGGTATCCCATTCCATATCTCTTCATAGTGAAGAAGGACAAAAGCAAGACATCGTTGATCATATCACGGCCGTCGTTAACACAGATCCCAACATGCGCAGGTGGAGAGCAGAGGACAAGGAAATTGTCGTCCGGACTCTCTCACAAAAAGCCGACGGGATGTAAGGCCCGATGCTCCAGGGTAACCTGTTGATCGCTCACATATAGTGCAGGTTCCGATGGGTTTCGTGTCAATTCGACTTCCTCCGCCGCTGCCTCCCGGCGTGCATCCGTCGTGCTCTTGATGAATTGCCGGAGACTCTTGATGAAACCTATCAACGTACATTGGAAGATATTCCGGGGGCAATCTGGAAGTATGCGCACCGCCTCTTCCAGTGTATCACAGTGGCTTCCCGCCCGTTCCATGTCAATGAACTTGCAGAGTTTCTCGCGTTCGATTTCGAGGCAGGACAAATCCCCCAACTGCTCGAGGGTTGGCGCCCGGAGGATCCAGGACAGGTTTTACTTTCTACATGCTCAAGTTTGATCACCTTGGTTCATGTCCAAGGCTCCCAAGTGGTTCAATTTTCGCATTTTTCTGTGAAGGAGTTCCTTGCGTCGAGCCGGCTCGCGGATCAAATACCAACCCTTTCTCGTTACCGTGTTCTTGTGACCCCGGCCCATACTATAGTTGCGCAAGCCTGCCTTGGCGCTCTGCTACATGTCAATGAACAAGTCACCAAGGATAGACTGGAGGAGTTCCCCCTCGTTCAGTATGCGGCGCAGCACCTGATGGACCATGGACGGTTCGAGGATGTATCAACGGCCGTGCAAGAGGGCATGAGGATTCTGTTCGATCCAAGCAAGCAACACTTTGCGATCTGGATATGGATATTTGATCCAGATCCTCTTGAGCCCTCGTCGCGTTTGTCTAGGTCCTCGGAGCATCCTGTTAATCCCTCGCAACCTCATGCGACAGCATTACATTATGCCACACTTTATGGCGTGTGTGATATAGCGAAGTTCCTCATATTCGAACGCTCACAGGATGTAAACACTACAAGCCACCCCGATCACCGCACGCCGTTATTTCTAGCTGTAAAGAACGGACATGATGAAGTTTCACGACTTCTACTTCGATGCAGCGCAGATCCAAATATCCACGACAACAGGGGCAAAACACCACTACATCTGGCTTCGGAAAGGGGGCACGCAGAAATTATCCCGGACCTTTTCAGCCACGGCGCAGATGTCAATGCCCCGGACAACGACAATTTGACTCCCTTGCATTGGGCTTCACAAGAGGGACGTGTGAACATTACTCAGCTCCTTCTTAAGTGTGGCGCAGATGCGAATGCTCCAGATGCCACAAACGCCACTCCTCTGCATTTGGCTTCTGAAAACGGATATCTGGACATTGTTCGGCTTCTACTTGATCATGGCGCTGATGTCAATGTCCGGGACACCATAAGTCTCACTCCTTTGCATTTTGCTTCCCAAAACGAACATTTAGAAGTTGTTCGGCTTCTTCTCAACCAAGGCTCAGATGTAAATGCCCGTGACAGAAACGACCAGTCCCCTCTATATCTGGCGTTATCAACTGAACATCAGTAAGTTCTTCTTGTTCTTCTTGATGTTAGCTCTTGTGATAACGCTAGGAAACGATAGCAGGGCTTCAGTGTCATTACAATTGAGACGACAAGATCTGAAAGTTGCTGAGCTCCTCCTTGAGCACGGCGCAGATGCAAATATTCATGATAAGAACGCGCAGACGCCGTTGCACCTTGTAGCACAAAAAGGATATTTTAAATCTTGTCAACTCCTTCTCGGCCATGGCGCGCATACGAACGTGTGGGACAATGATGATGCGACCCCTTTACATTTAGCCTCGCGAGAGGGAAATAAAGAAGTCGTTCGTTTCCTTCTGAATCATGGTGCAGATGCCAGTTCCCGTGACAAAAACGACCAAACCCCTTTACATCTGGCATCGCGAGTCATGCGACCGTACGTTCACATCCACGATGTCAACCCGGAATGTTGACGCGAAAGTTAACGTAGAAGCACGTCATTTTCGTTGAACTCTGAACAACAACATATCCAAGTTGCCAAGGTCCTTCTGGAGCGCGGTGCAGATCCGAACGCACGCGACAAGAACCTACAGACTCCTTTGCATTTGGCTTCGCAAGAGGGACATCTGGAACTTGTTCTGCTCCTTCTTGATCACCGCGCCGAAACTGATCCCTGTGACTCGGACCACAAGACGCCTTTACACTTGACGCTGGAAAAGAGCCATCTGTGAGTTTCCCACGGCCTTGATGTTGTCACACATGCTAATCTTGCACTAGCGATAACATAGGCCAATCGGGTTTCGGGTTTAAAACTGATTATCTGAAAGTCGCTGAGCTCCTCCTTGAGCGAGGAGCGGATGCAAATGCACATGACAAGAACCTTAAGAAGCCGTTGCACATTGCTTCACGGGAAGGCTGTCCTACCCTTGCTCAGTACCTTCTCGATCGCGGCGCGGATGTAAATTCTCGGGACGATGATGATACAACTCCTTTGCATCATGCTTCGCAAGAAGGATATCTTGAAATTGTTCGTGCCCTCCTTGATCACAACGCAGACCCCAATATCCGTAACAAGAGCAATCGGACCCCTTTACATTTGGCGTTGAAAAACAGCCGACCGTAGGTTCTCACGTTCTTCTTGATGTTGCTCCAGTTCTAAAGCGGAGATAGAGATAGCAGGGCCGCATCTTCATTGGAGTTGGAACGAAACCGCCTGAATGTAGCTGAGCTCCTGCTCGCACGGGGCGCGGATGTGAATGTATATGACGAGGATGCAGAGACCCCATTGCACCTGGCATCGATTATGGGACATTTGAGACTTTGTCAGCTCCTTCTCGATCGTGATGCAGACGCAAATGCGCGCGATGTTGAGTGCATGACACCTTTACATTACGCCTTGTACATGAGACATCTGGACGTCGCTCAACTCCTTCTCAGTCGCGGCGCGAATGCCAGCTCCCGCGGCAAGAACAATCTGACGCCATTACATCTGGCCTCACGATATGTAGATTGGTAAGATTCCCGAGTACTTTTCGATGTTGACCCAGGCTCTGATGACGAGATAACGATAGGATGGCTCCATTGCCATCTAAGTTGGAACGAGAACACCTGAAAGTTGTCGAGGATCTTCTAGAGCATGGAGCAGATGTAAATGCACATGACGAACACGCCTGGACTCCATTGCATCTGGTATCGATAAAAGGAGACCTGGAACTTTCCCATCTTCTCCTCGATCATGGCGCAGATCCTAACGCAAGGGGACCCGATGACACAACTCCTTTACACTGGGCTTCCCAAGTAGGACATTTGGAAATCGTTCAATTTCTTCTTGAGCGTGGCGCAGATTGCAATGCCCGTGACAAGCATGATCAAACCCCTTTACATCGTGTATCGCAAGTCATAGAACCGTAAATTTCTCACGTTGTCTCCATATTGGCGCAGGTTCTAATCAGGCAATGATAGCATGACTCAATCTCTTTTAGAGTTGGAGCCAGGACGTCTGAAGGTTGCCAAAATTCTTTTGGAGCGCGGTTCGGATGCGAATGCACGTGATAAGAATTCCCAGACGCCGCTGCACCTGGCCTCGACAAAAGAAGACCCAAAAATTGCTCACCTTCTGCTAACTCATGGTGCGGATGCGAATGCGCAGGACAATGGTGACGCTACTCCGTTGCATTTGGCCTCACAAGGGGGACGCCTCGAAGTCGTTCGGCTCCTTCTCAGCGACGGTGCAGATGTCGATATCCGAGACACGAACGACCAGACACCTATACAGTTGGCGGTTCAAAATGGGCGTTCGTAAGTCTCTCACGCGCTTGGAATTGGCATAGGCTTAAACCCGGACAATGAATAGTGTTACCTCACTCATGTTTCCGGTGGGACGAGAACACTTGAAAGTCGCAGAGCTCCTCTTCGAGCATGCTGCGAATACGAATGCACCTGACGAGGATGCTCAAGTTCTATTGCACCTAACTTCACAAAAAGGCTATCTGAAATTCTGTCAGCTCCTTCTGGGCCGTGGCGTAGATGCGAATACGTACGACACCGATAAAAGGACTCCTTTGCACTGGGCATCTCAAGAAGGGCATTGGGAAATCGTTCGAATCCTTCTCGATAGCAGTTCAGTTCCTGATGCACGTGACATGAATGATCAGACTCCTCTACACCTAGCGGCACAAGTTGAGGATCCGTAAGTTTCTCAAGTCCTTCTGCATCTCGAATCAGACTCTAATATCCTGACAGCGAGAGCATCAATTCTTTTTTTCCATCGAGTGGAGACCGTCGGAAATCTGCTGAAGCCCTTCTGGAGCGCGGTGCAGATGCAAATGCACGCGACAGGAACTCCCAGACTCCTTTGCACCTGGCATCACAAAATGGACATCAGGATTTTTCCCGGCTTCTTCTAGGTCGGGACGCAGATCCGAATGCGAGAGACAAAGACATGATGACTCCTTTGCACTGGGCTTCGAAAGGGGGGCATCTGGCAGTTGTTAAGCTCCTTCTGAATTGTGGGGCAGACCCCAATGCAAGTTGCAACGACGATCATACGCCCTTGCACCTGGCGTTGCAACACAATCAACCGTAGGTTTCCTCTCTCTTGATGTTGACCTAGAGCTTAGGCTGGGATAGCGATAGCAAGATTCGGCCATTTTTCGGGCAGATAATAGACCACCTGCGAGCGGCTGAACACCTCCTTGGGCGTGGCGCTGATGTGAGCGCACGGAATAAACATGCTCAGACCCCTTTGCATGTCGCATCACAAAAGGGCTACCTGAGAATTTCTCGGCGCCTTCTCGATCGTGGCGCAGATGCGAATGCCCAGGACAACGACAGGATGACTCCTTTGCATTGGGCCTTACAAGAGGGACATCTTGAAATTGTTCAGGTCCTTCTCAATCGCGACGGAGATGCCGATGCTCGTGATAGGAACAACCAGACTCCTTTACATATAGCGTCGCAAAAAGGATATCTCAATGTCGTTCGGGTCCTTCTTGAACGCGGCGTGGATGTCAGCGCGCGGGAGTTCCATGGCTGGACGCCGTTACATTTGGCATCGCAGGAAGGACATCTGAGAGTGGCTCGCCTCCTTCAGCGTAGCATGAATGCATAACAACGATGAGGAGACTTTATTGTATCTTGGATCGAAGAACGGATGTCTGGGTGTTGTTTTTACTCTTCCCAATTGCCACGCAGATGTGATTATCCGTAGAAATCAGACGTTAGTTATCCGCAGGCGCGTTCGTCCTTGGGCTTTCATGCACTGCTACTCACCGTTATTTGGCTTGCTACGATTGACTTCTTGTGAAGGGGTCAACATGGCAATGTGGGTGATGTCTCTGTTTTGTTGACTCCCATTGACGGCAAAGTATAAATATTAATATTACTAATCAAAATTTCGACCGTTGCGTTGGGCCGTTCCGGTGCGGTCCGAGTTAGTGCCAAACGGCAATCGGGGTCGGGGTACGAGTTGGACCGGTGTACACCCATGGCGGCAACACTAATATGGCGGCAACACTAATTATAAGCGGCGCTTAATTAGAACAAGCGGACAAGCGACCATGAGTGCTACCCGTTTACACCATGTTACCTTCCCGTCCGTCCGACCACCATCACAGACAGAGTCTATGTGCCATTCAATCCTGTCATCTGAAGACATACAACTTCCGCTCAAGCTTTCCAAATGCGGCGCTGTTCGTTTTCAAGATCCTGATTTCGATTCAAGAGAGGCACCAGCAGACCAAAGGGCAAAAATGTGCCTGTTATCATGATAACGTTCAACTCCTTTCTAGGAGATCATTTTTTTCTTCTTGCACTCCTCCGTTTTCTGCTTTTACCATACCACCACCACTCGCGATCGATTTTTCCGCCTCCACTGCTTTGGACATGACATCTGAAAGAAAATAGATCAACCTAGAATTTTTTTTTACCGCACGCATGCACTGGAGGACTCCTTTTTTGATACCCATGTAACTTCTTTTCTGGTGTTGTACGTTATTGAATAATATTCTATCCTGGGCTTGGAAGTCGGAGGGCTAAGGGCAGAGCGGGCGCGAGAAATAATCGGTAACCATTATAGTAGGCGGATCCGGATCCGGGGGGCGAAGGTGAACTTGCATGGGGGAGAAGGATAAGAAGACAGGGTGAGGCGTGTAGCAGGACGTTCCCGTATCATGATAAGGTGCATCGATATCCTCAGCCAAATGGAATGCAGCTGACATGCGTGGCACTCGAGACGCCGTCTACATTTTATCGATTGGCCCCGGCCCTTGATTCCCCTGCGCGTGAGCGCACGAATTTACTGAGTACGTTGTGCATCGCCTGCATTTATAGGATCCTGCGTGCGTTGGGCTCGCAGGCAGTGGAGAGGATCCGATCGCAATACATTAACGACAACAAAAGTGAACGTGGGGAGGGGAGCAAAGGAGGCATAGATGAGGTAATTGGGACAGTATTAACAAAATACCGGCAAGGTGTACTATTATCTTACACATAGGAGACGAGACACATGGGGCGTAGTACAACACAAAACCACCAACGGAAGTAGACACGGCGAGGCAAGACAGAGGGTACCACGTCACGTCGGCGGTTTGGATGTGCACCGAGGTCCTTGGGCTTGGGACGTCGTGACGTCACTAAGGGTTGCGGGCCAACGCGGGATAGCGAAACAGAAGGAATTGATGATTCTAGAGTCAGCGGGCAAGCTGGTACTAGAATACTCTGCCTACACCCTAGTCCTCTGACAGAATCTGTGACATCGGGGGTGACTCTTTCCTTTGCGATTGCAGGTTTTCTTGTTCTTGTTTGTATTGGCGAGGGAGGAAAGCCAATCCAGCGATATATAAGGTCCAAAAAATCTGCCGATGCCCGGGTCGCTCTCTCAAATATAGGTAATCTCAAAATGCTACTTACGATCACAAAGGCCAGCCAAGCAGACTTCACAGACTGACCAATTGTGCTTCCAGCCTTAAGCGGCCATTCAACGTAGATTCCATCATGAACCTGGCCCCCATATTTGAGCTTTGTAGAGTTCAAAAATACAAAAATGGCTAACCTGATATGCCGCGAGGGCAATGATCGTCAGACCCAGTAGCGCATGGACGTAGATTGACAACCGCCGATTGACGAGAAGCGGGACGGGGATGCGGACAAAGTGTATGAGCACACCAAGAATGATCTGCACCATGGATAGACTGAAGATAGCAGTGCCCACTTTCTACACTCGAAGAATGAGGTGTCACAGACTGGAAATTGCACTGAAAGTTGCCAACCTTGTGGTGGTCCATTGGTCCAGTCCCCGACATCTGAGCTGCCTTGATCCAAGAAGCCATGATCAGAGGGAAAGCAATGAAAAAATTCAAAATCGAATGCGCAAAAAACCACCTGAAGCTCATCATTCAATTATCAAGTTCCGGTGACTGAGTGGATATCAACGGACTTAGTTGTAAAGGTACGGAAGTATCTGGCGATTAGTGAGCCCAATGGAAGCACGACCAAGAATACGGTTGATGCAAGCCATGCATGCTGGCGAATTGTTGTCTCTAATTGGTTTCCCCCACCACCGGGGATGGATGGCGCGCCGGAGGACATTGTGAGTGCTAACGGTGCGAGACGTAAGAGAGTTGGGAGAGGTTATGGGGCCTTGAATGAAGTCAAGTAGGGCTGCCCGTCGTCTTTTTAGGCTGTTTTCCGTTCTCCGCAGCACACACAAATGGGGCTAAGTATCCCGCGGGTAAAAAAGCAGTACATCACGACCGCGGAAGAAGAATATATGCGTGTGTGTGACATTCTGTCGTTCAGTCAGTCCGAGGAACTTGATAGGGCATTGTTTCTTTCAAGTCCAGACCAACTTTTCTGGGGTGTGGACATTGTCGCGATCTGACTGGCCGTGGCGATAGAATAAGCCTCGTTGAATCGCGTTCTATTTTTGTCAGGTTAAAAAACCCGAAGATCGGACACGTTTTAAATGCCTTATGGAATGGCAGGCAGCGCGAGGTGACGCGTCCATAAGAAATTAAGGAAACGCCACGACACTGAGGGAGTAACTCGAAGTTCTGCTAAGTATAACCATGAGAACCAATCCCGTTGCAAGTTTTGGCAGGGGACGTACCAGAGTATTGCACTTTTGGGAGCCAAGTCAAGCAAGCTCATCAAACACGCCAAGCTTGTTACGAAACTCCCACGCCAAGACGCTGGGCCAAGCCGAAGATGATTGAATGAACAGCACAGGTATATTATATTACCTGTCAATATACAGTACATCAATCATCAGCATGCCTTCTTGGAGACTTGGCACTTCTGCCGCACTGTAGTTGCGCATCACATGGCAGGAACGGATAAGTGGATCAATAGAGTGTATTTGCACTGCAAATTTTGGGAAATTCAAATTTTCATTCACGTGTTCAAAAATGCAAGTCATGTGCTGCGAAAAGACGTGACAAGCGTGATGGCCATATTCCTCAGTCATATGCGGAGACACACAATACGTCACAGATTCACGTGATGAAAATGTGCACGTGAGTAAAACAAGGAAAATTGCAAATACACTCTAATCAATGCGCTTGAAAAAAAAATAGCCGAGGAGAGGAAAGACTTGGCATGTAAGTTTTCTGATATAATACCTACAGTATATAATTTAATTTAAAATCTTGAAGGGGCTGAGAAATGTCCCGTAGTAGTGGAGTCCAATTCGAGCAGAGGCCGCCAGCCCTTGGGAGAGGGAGGGCGTTGTTGTGGCGTGGAGAAGCGCAGGTGAGCGGGTACTGCGAGCAGCAGGGTGGCGATCGGGACAGAGGCCTTGGAATTCAGTGTCACACGTGATGACAGAGTTTTCGAGTCGAGGGGGTACGATTGCAAGCCCGTAGACGCGTCGAGGGACACACAAGCCGGCTGCTGGCAGACGGCGATGTTGACACTGAGGTGCGACGGCGGTGTCCCGGACCCTGTAGGGGGCGATGACGCGGACGAGATGGGCTGAGAGCGGTCCTTCGGATCGGGAAGGACGTGTCTGAAGATGAGAGGCACCGCGGTGGTCGAGGTCGACGCGGCACACGAAACCGGGTACGGGGCTAGGCGGCCACGAACTCGACAGCCGACACGTTCCTGTTCCTTCGCGAGGTGCTTCTTCTCGCGCATGCGATCCTTGTAGACCTTCTTCATCGGGGCAAAGCGGTAGTTGGGGTACAAACGGGCATGATCCACCCTGACCACCTCCGCGCGCTGTTCGTAATAGACACGCATTTCCTCCGACTCTGCCTTCCATTGAGCGGAAACGATCTTTGATACTTCTGTCTGGGTCGGTTTTGGCTGGCCGAGAGCAGGTGGGGGCAGCTATTGCAGTTTGTCGGAGCGGTAGAGGATCCATGCGTAGGGTAGCCGTCTCCGGTAGCAGTATACTGGTGCCAAGCGACGCCCGCATGGTAAACAAGGATCCGCGCACCATCGCGGACGAACGAGTCCACGAGCGCCGAGATGGACGCGAAGCAGGAGAGGTCGACGAGCGCAAAGTCGGCGTTTTCGAACCCGGTCGCTTCGGAGGTGGGGGAAGTGTGTCGATCATCGGTCGCATGCGGAGCGGGATGCCCACTCACCCTGCACTGGCCCTTCTCCCAACTGCAGCATGCGAGGACCAGCCTGGAGGGGTTCATAGATGCGAAGTTCTTCGTGGCCTCGAATCCGAATCCGACGTTGGCGTCCGCGACAAGGACGGACTTGCTTGCGAGGTCGACATGGACCACGGGATCGACCTTCCAGAACTGGTCTCGGAGGAAATTGAAAAGGTGAGCTGCCCCATGGATAACTTGGATGATAACGCTATTAATAGGCGACGGGTGAAGAGAAGGGTTTTTGTGAGGGCTTGGGCTTCCTGAGACGGGAGAGATGAAAGGAGCAGAAGCACTTGATCATGAATGATCCCTCGGCAGACGCTCTGTCCCGACCCGAGACCGATCACGAGATGACGAACTCACTGGCTCAATGGTCAGACACGTCTTCCATCGTAAATTATATTACGCGTCTGGGCATGTGGGTTGCAGTCTATTTACGTGAAGTTGCCTTTTAATTTCTAACTATGTAAGTTCACTTATTTAAAACAATGTGACATAGAGGGGAGGATCTAATAATGATGAATGGGGACCAGACGCGCTCTTCCGTGACACTGGTGCTGCGACCATGATAGACCAGCATTCGGACAACCCGGATGACCCTAGAGGAGGCGATCGCAGGACTCGAACAACTGTGATAGGAAGGAGACGATACTCAGGTGCAGTGCTAAGTTCCTCTCTGGCCCCAGTGCCAGTGGGAACAACGTGTGCAACGTCCGCATCCACAGTCTACAGCAACCTGTTACTGCATCCACGTATTATCGATTCATTCGGAATCGTCTACACGAGTCGCTGCATACCCGATACGCCCGAGTCTTAAAGTCTTAAAATGCTATGGCGCTTCTGATGCCCGATGGTGAGCATGCCTGCTTGTCATCCTGATCAGAAGCTGGAATAGAGCTGCTACGGGGAGTCTGACCCTCTTTATAAGCTCTGAAAGACTTCACTTCCGCCTTGCTGATATGCAGAGGTGTGTGGACACTCAGCAAATTTGCGTTGATGCATTGTCATCAGCATCAGAGGTGAGTTCGTAATATGCAGTTCAAGTCCTGCTTGCTGACGGGGATATCTTATGGCACTTAGTGCCGTGGAGCTACTAGAGTCGACCCAGGTGCTTGTACGCTCTCAGCATCTAGATAGCATACAACTTCATCAAATCATAAATCATCATTGTTTTCACAGTCAACCATCTCTGGCCCCTGTTTCAAGCATTTTTCTGCAGTGACGTGATGTATGTAACACACTAACCTTGTAATGGACTAAATAATACCAATAATTGCATGCATGCAGTGGTGCAGCACCATACTATTGTCGGAAGTCTCTTCATCGCTGAAAGTTTCCTCACCGGTGTGAGATCCCTCGGCACTGTGAGACTCCTCATCGTTGTCGCTGGCATTGCAGGCCCGAACCTGTAGCATCCGAGTCTGAGGAAGCCGGTTGCTTGTGATGCTTGTGGTACTCTCGGTAGCCAAAAACTCCATGCCAGCTAACCCATCCACATCGAGCGTAATAACCCACAGCTTCAGATGAGTTAATCATGCGTCATGCCTTCTTCTTGACGCACTGGCAGACCTTGGTATCCTTAGCCCACACACCCCTGAACGTGAATTCCTTTCGTGAAGCCCCTCTCCATAGTGCCGCAAAACCTGTCATCATTAAGTGTGAGTGTCCCTGTTTTCGCCAGATGTAGCCAGCAGCGCCTTCTCGTCCCGAGTGGCATCAGCCCAAAGTGCATCATCTGAATCTTGTAGGATATCTGCACCTTTTATGAGCACCACACCCAGATCAACCCATGGCCAGTTGAGGAGGTCATACAGAAGGTCGGGGTCAGTGTGTCGGTAAGAATTGCTATCCAGCTCCCTAAACAACAGACCATTACAGCCATAAAGAATATGTCGCCATATAAATTTAAAGTAATAAGTGAGTTCAACAATCAACTCACTTCATAATAATCTTGAGTGACGTGGCAGGACCACGAGAATGAGGGTGTGCGATAACATGATTGAGCAAGGACAATTCATATTGATGTACAGTACACACAACCTTACCCTTTTGAGCGGACGACGACCTTCGAGTGCGATGCGACGCGTTTTCTACATATGTCACTACTAGCATCGAGTCGACGTCCTCACCTGACCTAATACAGCTGGGCGAGAATCGGGTAAATGTGGATTGACAATAATGCAGGCTACAGACCGATTCAGACAGGGCCGGGCCGGCACAAAGCCACGAACTTTTGCTGTGATGAACTTTTGCTGTGAGGGACATTTCGATTTTGATCGGTCGGAGGCTCCTCGCTCCTCTAGTTCGCGTAAAGCGCTGTATCGTGACCAGCTGCACCCATCGTTGTAGGAAAAGCGGATACTGGGGGCCATCCCCTTGGTTTCCACCTTCGAGAAACGGAGGAGCGCAGAGCAAGCCAGGGTGTAATTGTGATGGCTGCAGCGATATCGATATCGATGCCTCGTGTCAGGTGCAAGGTCGACTGGCTGGCATTCATTTCTCTGTTTGGAAACCAATTACCGCCCATGCATCGTACAATACAGTCCGCGGATGCTATTCTCAATTGTCACGTTCAAGGTTGACGTGTCATTCGTTCAAACTCAGGTCGAATTGTTTATAGCAACAATTAAGCTTCGTTAAGTTATAGTACTTAAGAACTTCGTTGAAGGGAGTTTCAAAGAGTTTCAAAGAGACAATAAAAGAACGCTTTTATTGTGTAGAGAGTGTTACAAGAGTTTTAAAAGGGAGAGGAGAGTAGTGAGGAAAGCCTTGATTGTACTCAAAGGAGGTCCTTGATTCTCGAAGAGAACAAGCTTAGGGCTTTACTGTACAGAAAGGAGTCCTTATATACTAGAAAGCCAGTCAACTATCGTACTAGGAATGAGTCAAAGGGAATCTAAGTAAAGAGATTAGTAACGAGTCAGAGAAGGGGAGTCACAGAGATCTAACAGTCAGCGTATTAGGATCACAGTCCGCAGTCTTATAGTAACAAGTCGAGAAAATGAAAAGAGAAATGAAGGAGCGCAACCCATAGTTGCACAGTCCAACTACAGCAGCTAGTGAATGCACAGTCCATTTACTAGTAGTCCTTGTATTAGGGCTGTGTCCTTGTGTCACGTGGTTTTTGAGGCAGTGTTTATCATGTGATCTGGAGGCTGTGTAGTCACATGATGAGGTCACATGGTCTTGGGTCACATGTTCTAAGGGGTTTCCAAGAAAAGGTGAAAAAGAGTCGGAAAATCAAGGAAAAAGAAAGAAAAAGCGTTAGGGGTAAGGGCGAGTCGTGACATCAATTCCCCAATCCCATCCCTGATCTCACCTCTAGAACGAACTCCTTTCTTGCGTGTGTATATATATCTACGACTAACACTTCTATAGAAACGGTATCTCCTAGAACGTCATGGCACACAGCCAAATCAACCCGAATCTGTACACAAAAGGACGCTTGCCCCAGATGTCGCTCGCTAATGACCTTATTACAGCACAGGACCATTTAATCGTGAGCCTTTGAACCACGCCCAGATCGCCGAAACGCAACCAGCCTCGCTTCAACTAATAACAGGTACGCACTTGTTTATGCTTCTCAAAATACTAAATCTCATTCCTCTATTAGTCCTCAGAGCGCACAACCTCCCTCATCTCAAGACCTGGTTTGGAACGAAAAGGGAGTTTTACGCTATCCTCACCGACAACGTGACGACGAAGCGCACCGAATCTGTGCAGACAGTCTCGCAAGTCGCGGAATGGAAGGAGGATATCATCACCTTGTGGGCAATATTGTCCCTTTTAAGTCCTATCTACAGCTGAGTCCCTTCTAGTGCTGTGCAACCATCTTCCCGTGTCATGGTGTCACTTTATGTGAAGCGAACGCTCGGTAAAGATATTCTCATTGGAAGGCAAGAAATACCACATGAATCCAAACGCAGTACGACTTCATTAGAACGATTTCTCATCCGTCTGGCTAAATACGCTACGCGTAGACTCGCCCATCACTTTACATACTGGTGATGAGCACGCTGGACATCTGACGCAGCCGGTCACCGTCTATGTAACTGTCACCATGTTAAACGACCCGAAAAAGACTCCCTCTCAGACTAGTGCTGTCAATGAGCCCGGCCCAATGGCTGAGCTGGACAATCCTGCTGTTGAAGAAGGCCCTGTGACCCCTATGATCCAAGATTCGGCGGAATTTGTGCAACCCACGACAGCTATTCCTCCCACAGGTCCTGTGTCCCAGGCAGATGAAACACCCATTGGAGGCGGTGCTCCCGAGCCACAAGCCGGAGAAACTCAAGCAGAAATAGCACTTACTGGCCTCCATGACGCGGGTGAAGCCGTGAAGATGATGAAAACTTGGGGCAGTGCCATGGAGAAGATTAATCAAGTGATGAACATTGTCAGCCCACTAGCAGAAGTAAGCACACCATCAGTTTTGTCTGCCCTTAACTGAGCCGTCTTGCGTTTATCAGATGAATCCATACGCAAAGGCGGCATTTGGCATGATTTCCATGATTCCCAAGGTGCGTCTCCTTGCTTTAGCAGAAAGTATGAAATGTCCATTCTTCTTCACCTGGCTGCCAGTTTTTGCTTGAGCAAGTCAAGCGTGATGAGAATATCCAAGAGCTATTAGTTACGATACACGATGCATTCGACCTTGCGCGAGTGGGAGACGCTGTGAAGAGTATGCAGCCGGAGCAGGCACAGATCCTTAAGAGCATGCTAGAGTGCGTCACTGACTGCGCCATGTTTATTAAATCGTATGCGGAGGATGTGCAAATGGGTACTATATTCTGTTCACCCCTCTCTTTAAAACTTAATAACAAGTGATCTTCAGGAAAGCGGTTCATTAAATGGAAGAATATTGGTGGCGAAGTTGACGGAAACATTAATGATTACTGCACCAAGCTGAAGCGACTCCGAGATGAGTTCCTCGCACATACCACTGTCAATACTTATACAGCCACTGTCAATACTTATGAAGCTGTGTCCCGAATCCCAGACCATGTGAGTAATATCGATCCAGATCCAGAAGCTTCTATTCAATCAAACGGTGTGGAAACGCAGATCGCCAACCAAGCTTCAGAATCCGGTGCGTTGATCTGGTTATCGCAAGATAATCAATCTGACGAGGGCAATATAGACATTGATTCGAAAATCAGAGAAATGCCTTACAAGGGCGGCTTGCAGCGTGGCATTGAGAAGCGTTGCCTAGAAGGCACGCGTGTAGATTTCTTAAACCACATCGACGACTGGATCGACAGTCCTCAATCTAACTGTGGCCTCGTTCTCCTTGGCCAGGCCGGCACCGGAAAATCCTCAATTGCACGAGAGGTTGCGCGTCGATACGAGGACCGGTGTCTTGGGTCTTTCTTCACTTTCCTGTGGGAAGAGCGAGCAAGAGATGAGGCCTATCAACTCTTCACCACACTCGCTCGCGATCTCTCTGATTGCTACCCGCCATTCAAGCTTTCCCTTGGCAAGGCCGTAAAGGACAACTCCTCTCTTCGTAATAGTACCCAACACTACGCCACTCTCTTCCAATCCCTTCTTGTTGGACCGCTCGAGAATTTACATCTTGGAGAACGGATCCTTATCATCATTGATGCATTGGATGAGAGTGGAGACGCAATCGGCACAGAAGGATTGCACACAGTTATCGCAGAACATCTCTCGAAACTCCCGTCGAATTTCCGCGTTCTCATCACGTCTAGGCCAGAGAATGGCGTCGAAAATGCGTTCAATGGAGCATCCTCAGTTCAGGTCATCCACATGAATGACTCCGACCTGGCTGCTAAAACGGAGCAAGACATTACGGCGTATCTTCGGAGCAAGCTCTCTCTTGAGGTGTTCAAACAGTATGGTGCCCAACTCGCAGAGAGGGCGGAAGGGTTGTTTCAGTGGGCAGCCGTCACAAGCGATTTTATGAACAAGCCTCCTGCTTCCTTCGATTATAGCAAGGATCAGTGCATACAGCGTCTGTTGGGCCACTCTCGAGATCGGAATGGACAAGATCCATTGGACACGTTATATAAAGAAGTCCTCGAAGGATACTTCACAGATTCCAATGCACGACGTCTATTCCGGTTCGTGATGGAACAACTTTTCGTTGCGATAGAACCACTCTCGATTGTTTCTTTAACTGCTCTACGAGGGCATTCCCCCAGCGACACCCCTGGACATTCCGATTCGATTGTTGGAATCCTCCCCCACCTCGGCTCACTGCTGAGCAATGTCACGTTGTCTGATCTAACGCTTCCCATCACCCCTCTTCACACGTCATTCCGTGACTTCTTGGTCAACGAAAGGAGCAGAGACTTTCATGTCGACCTTGATGATGCCCACCGCCATTTGGCTCATTCGTGTCTTGGTTTGATGCAGAAGGAGCTGAAATTCAACATTTGCAAACTCGAAACGTCATATCTTGCCAACAGCGATGTTCCAGACCTTAAATCTCGGATTTCGGAACATATTCCATCTGCTCTGTCGTATGCCAGCATTTTCTGGGATGATCACTTAGAGCATGTTTCTTTCGACGACAATCTCTTTAGGAAGCTTCGATCGTTCTTAGAGACAAAGTTCTTATTCTGGCTCGAATTGCTTAGCATTAAGGGCTGCATGGCCCTTGCTTCCCCAGCGTTGTCATCTCTGAGGATGTGGTTGAAATCTGAACTACAGATAGTGGGTACATTCTAAAGCTCAATACGAAATGTAATGACTAACGTGCAAAATGGAACAGTGTTACGGGACTTCCGTGAAGCCCGCTTGATAAAACAAGAGGCGTTACTCGTCCTAGAGTCGCCTTTACTTATGGATGAACAGTGCCTCTCCAACCCTCCGTTTAGGGTGAGAGCGTGAGCTGAGTGCTCCCTAAGTTGATCGAATAGAACGCTTCCAAGTCCCACTTGGAAGGAATAGGTCTTGCACACAAGATGAGAGCGAACCAGAAGTGTATTCACTAAGTCTCTAGAGGAGACTCAGCTTAAGGGTAATACAACTAGTAGTGCCTCTACTTATACTAGGGGACCCTAGGATACGTCTACTAGTAACGAGTCATAGCTATCAGAGGCAGTGTCCTAGGACTATATGGAGTAGACCCTACGTAGCCAGTCCTAATAGCTACTCTACTATGAAACCTGAGCCACAATCCCATCCAGCGTACTACAAATCGATCCCGGGCTGTGTCCATCAGTGCTGCTAACCTGAGGCACCGTATGCGCCCGTGACAAACAGCGTCCGAAGATGGAAGTAGATGACTTGCTCGCATTGGTGGATGATGGATGGACATTTTTGCGGAGCTTCGGGATGGCGATAGCAACGAGTGCTCCACATGTCTACGTGTCTGCGCTGCCTTTTGCACCAACTTGTTCCGACATGCTGAAGCACTACCTTCCCCATCTCCCCTATACGTTGTCATTGGAGCTTGGGCGGCTATCTCATTGGCCAGCAATGGAAATGAAGATCGAGGCACACAGCTATGTCATGTCCGTTGCATTCTCGCCAGATGGACAACACATTGTCTCAGGCTCGGGAGATAAAACGATTCGCGTGTGGAACGCCACAACGGGAGAGACCGCAGCAGGCCCGTTTACTGGACACACCGATTGGGTCACATCTGTTGCATTCTCGCCAGATNGGACACACCTCTTGGGTCAATTCTGTTGCATTCTCACCAGATGGACAACACATTGTCTCAGGCTCGGACGATAATACGATTCGGGTGTGGAACACCACAACGGGAGAGACCGCAGCAGGCCCGTTTACTGGACACACCGATTCGGTCAATTCTGTTGCATTCTCACCAGATGGACAACACATTGTCTCAGGCTCGCGAGATAAAACGATTCGTGTCACTATGTGCTACCCCATGTCAGAAGATATAAACACAAACAAAACGCTCCCTTATACCGATAAATCTCCGATCACTCGCGACGGTTGGATATGCGGAGAGCAGGGCGAGCTTCTATTTTGGGTTCCAGATCTTTATCGAACAGGCCTCTACCGACCCAGCACGGTCTGGGTTGTCGGCGGACACCAAACCCGGCTCAATCTCTCGAAATTTGCGCACGGACCGAACTGGGCTACATGTTTCGAGCCTTCTTTAAATAAAGACGTTATTGCAACGCCATCGAAGTGAAGGCAACAACTGATTGAGCTCGTTACTAATCGCCCCCAAGTGTGAGTTCGATTCAGTTATCTGTCTTTCAATCAACTAATTCCCACAGTTTATTCCCCACTGCGTTATCCCTCCCTCTCCTGGTCACCTCTTTCTACTGTTGCTATCAGTATCAGGCGGCAAACATCGAACATCTAATATCCAATAGGATAACCTCCAGGGCGAGTTCCTAAACGCCGTGTAGTCTCTAGAGATTTGCCAGTGTTCAGTTGGTCAATGGCGGCAAGCACGTGGAGTCGATAAGAAATGGTTGTATATTCAATACAATATCATAACAGACGTTCTATAAAATAGTACGATGACTCGAAGTAGTGGTTCCCGCGGGCCCATTGGCACAGTTGTATATGTATCTTATCTAAATCTTAATCATACATTGCGCGGAAAGCCAGGTAGATACCCTGGTATTCTTTGTCTTCTCTCCGTTTAATTTGACCCGCTCTCATCACTCAATCCAACACTTCATGCATATGCGTACCTTCACCAGACGTTGTCGTGCGCACAACTAAGTAACCCTACCATTTCCAGTGGATGTCACTGTTGTGATGCACCATCGTGACGGAGTCTTCGCT